>JACSYO010001581.1:1005000-1010000 GCA_016806645.1 Ophiodon elongatus | reverse complement strand
ACCTCCGCTTTGTGGTCCTCTAAAGGGCTGTCTTTTAGACCTCCGCTGGCCAACAATGCCGCGTGACCTTCTGAGGGGAGGGGGGGGGAGACCATTACACAAACCTGTCCTTCATTTCCTTCTGCTCCTCTCTTGGTAAGACTAACAGAGGTCTGTACCAGGGCAGCTCCTGAAAGCCCTTCACATTTCAAAAGTGCTACACCCCCAGAGCCTGGGCGGCCACCTTTTGTGTTTAGGGGGGGGGGGGGATCTGTACAGGAAGCAGCCTGAAAAGCCATAATGGTGCTTCAATGAAGAGGGGGGAGGGTGAGGATTGGGGGGGTGGGGAGGGAGTGTCGATGAATTTAGCATCCTCATTCAAAATGGACATTTCACTTTTGCTCCGCTGCATTATTAGCGGTCACCCCCCCCCCCCCTTAAAAATAAGCCTGTGGATTGTAGAACAGGTGTAGTCGAGACAGAGACGACGACGACGACGACGGGGTGATGATCACTGTTGACCGAACAGGCATACCGCGCTGTCACTCAAGGCAGAGGGGTCCAAAACGGTCACAACCCCCCCCTCCCCGCCCCGACCCCCCACCCTCCCCCCTCCAGTGAAGACAGAGAAGACAAGTTAATGTGGAACGTGTTCGAGATCACGCACCGACAGAAGAAGACGATACGTGAACAGACAGCCTGGATGGCTGAGAGACAGACAGCCTGTCTGTGTAGGTGTGCATGTAGGGGGGGAGGGCTGAGTAAAGGTGCGGGGGGAGGGGCATTGACGCTAAAGTTGGACTGATCAACTTTCATGAAGTCTACATACTAAAGTGAGTTTTCCTTCAAGCGCTAAGACTCCGCGGTGGGTGAGGACGTGTGAAAATGCACTTGTTTGCTGTTATTTTCATAAAGAGAGCGCCGGAGCAGACACATGCAAACGACTGATTAAGGGCGTGTCCTCGACCATATATGGCGGACGGTGGGAGTGGCAATCAGGCCCGTGCATGTGTCCATCATTTTACAAAGAAGCATGTGAACGCTCCGCCTTATAGATCCGGCACAAAGAGCGCACGTGCACATAGGTGTGTGCACATAATCCAGCTGTGAATATTAAAGTGCTTTTTTCCATATTCCTCCTCACCGTCGTCACCTGCACCGAACACGAGCACTCATGTTGTAGCTTTGGTTCCATCTTTTGAGTGACCTGCTGGAATGTAACCGGAGACACCTGTTGCATGTCCTCAACTACTGCTGCATTGTCTGGGTGTTAATGGTGTTCAATCAAAACTGGAAAAACAAAGTCTTGAGAGGAAGCCAAGAAAAAGCCTGACCGAGGCTTCTACAAAGAGAGAGAGAGAGAGAGAGAGAGAGAGAGAGAGAGAGAGAGAGAGAGAGAGAGAGAGAGACAGATGAGAAGCGTCTGGCAGAAAGATAGCTCCAGACGGAGGCCATGATTTGATTAATGACCGGGGCGTGATGTGCCCGAGCACTGATACATGACATCCCCATGGAAAGAAGATCCATCAATGCAAATCCAGCTCCGTCGCCGTCGTCCGGAGAAAAACTCTGACCCTGCCAAAAAAAGTCACACTGTCATCTGACCCCCGTCTCCCTTTCTCCCTTAATCCAACCATCCACCCGGCTCCCCTCCATCCGTCCGTCCATCCATCGCTCCCTGTCTCAACAGCATTTGCATTCTCTTCTCGCGTTAAGCCTCTCGCTCCGTCCTTCGCGCCCTTTCTCTCTCCTCAGCCGCTCCGTGTCACGCTATCTCATGTTTCTCTCCCCTCTCTTAATACCCAATTTGCATCCAATACAAGCAGGAGGCTTCCAATGAGGAGCCGACGTGCAAAAG
Organism: Ophiodon elongatus; assembly: GCA_016806645.1. NCBI lineage: Eukaryota > Metazoa > Chordata > Actinopteri > Perciformes > Hexagrammidae > Ophiodon > Ophiodon elongatus. Next base: position 1,008,163 of record JACSYO010001581.1, on the reverse strand, counting down.
GACAAGCTCTGAAGACTGTGCTGGTCCACGCCGGACACTGTGTCTTATTTGAATTGTTTTGCCAGAGAGGATATTTCAGTCAAAGGCGAAAGGAAACCGGAGCGCTGGAGGAGCCGGGTTAGGAGGCGGCAGGTTAGCCAGGTGACATGTTGAGCGATGCTCTGGGAATTAGACGGGACCTTGGACCTGAGGATGATATCGCAGCTGTGAGACGCAGGGGGGGAGAGAAAGGGAGGGAGGGAGGCCGATTGCGGAAGACAAGAATAAAAATGTCTCGGCGAGGGAATACTTTTACGGCTCTGACTAGACTTCTGAAGATAGTTTGGGTTGAAGTTTGAGCGGCCAGAAAAGATAACAACGGTCTGAACAGCTGTAAAACAAACTGTTCTCCGTCTCAATACAACCGAACTCTCCGGGTGTAAAATCTGTGCAACAGCATTCAAATCATGGATCATTCAAACTTAAACTCCTGTAAGGGATTATGGTCTGTGTCAGGCCGGCTGAGGGTTCCACAAACAAACACACCAACAGGGACACGAAGGTAATCATGAGTCCCAGGGTCAACACGCTGCAGGTCCATACATGTCCACATACATGTCCACACACATGTCCTCACACATGTCCTCATACATGTCCTCATACATGTCCACACACATGTCCTCATACATGTCCACACACATGTCCTCATACATGTCCACACACATGTCCTCACACATGTCCTCATACATGTCCACACACATGTCCTCACACATGTCCTCATACATGTCCACACACATGTCCTCATACATGTCCACATACATGTCCTCACACATGTCCACACACATGTCCTCATACATGTCCTCACTGTCCTCCCACACATCCTCACACATGTCCTCATCACACTGTCCTCATACATGTCCCACATACATGTCCTCACACATGTCCTCACACATGTCCTCATACATGTCCACACATGTCTCACATGTCCTCACACATGTCCACATACATGTCCACACATGTATGTCCTCATACATGTCCACATACATGTCCTCACACATGTCCTCATACATGTCCTCACACATGTCCTCATACATGTCCACATATCCTCATACATGTCCACATACATGTCCTCACACATGTCCACATACATGTCCTCACACATGTCCTCATACATGTCCACACACATGTCCACATACATGTCCACATATATCCATATACATGTCCTCATATGTCCACACACATGTCCACATACATGTCCACACACATGTCATACTGTTGTTGAGCTGAAAAATGATTCATGGCAACAATCTGGGGCTTTGTAGGTCAGACCCAGTGGAAACGGCTCCGAGTGAGAGAGTCATTCCTGTACCGATGCCCTCTAAATCATTCCAGTAGTTATAGTTATAGTTATAGTGTCCTTTATACATGACGACGTACAGAAACAATGGAAAACTATGGCGATATTATTTATTTGTTTTACTCATGATATTGGATCTTAAGAACACTGATTTTCCTGTCTGTGAAAGTGATTATGAGGAACATGAGCTGGTTATGAAAGTGTCTCACTTATACTGATAATAATACTGACGCCTCTGTATGACTGACATGAGGAAACAAGGCCCTCAGCAAGAGGATCTGCTATTTCTACACACTTATTCTCAATGCTAAGGTTCCCCAGAAGCTCCTTTAGCTCAGGCTCCAGCGGGGCCTCTAACGGGGCCTCTAACGGGGCCTCCACCAGGGCCTCTAACGGGGCCTCCAGCGGGGCCTCGAACGGGGCCTCGAACGGGGCCTCCACCAGGGCCTCTAACGGGGCCTCCAGCAGGGCCTCCAACGGGGCCTCCAACGGGGCCTCCAAAGGGGCCTCGAACGGGGCCTCCAACGGGGCCTCGAACGGGGCCTCGAACGGGGCCTCCAGCGGGGCCTCCAACGGGTCCTCCAACGGGGCCTCCAACGGGGCCTCGAACGGGGCCTCCAACAGGGCCTCCAACGGTGCCTCCAGCGGGGCCTCCAGCGGGGCCTCCAGCGGGGCCTCCAGCGGGGATCAGCCCACCGCGGACGGACCCGGATCCGGCTTCACCTGCAGCCTGGAGAGCCAGGCCGTATTGCTGGGCCCGCTGGAGGGAAGGGAGGGGCGGGAGAACCAGGACCAGGACTGAGAGGGGCAGACTGTCAGAGAGGGTCTCTAGAGGGACTCTCAGTACAGCAGGTGAATTTGCACAGTGCTGGAATTTGAAAAGCGTTTAAAAACAGCTGTACTGTATTTTAAAACAGTCAATGAAATTCAGTAAATATTGAAGCTGTCCGTTTCATTATTTTATATTCATGTTATAAACATATAAATCTCAATTATGAATAAATAATTGAATAGAAAATTGGTTTCAATAATCATACGATTACAGTGATCAATTTGACCTGGACAGATGCAATCGTATCAACATCCCATGATGCACTGCTGATTGATAGCCTTCCTTCTCCATGAAGAAAATTCCTACCGATAATTCTGTATATATAAATATGTTTATTCTTGACTGGTCAAACGTGTTACATTAAAATACGGGCTGCTTTGAGTAACCCGATATGTAACGTCAAAAATATGTCCTCAGCATAAAGTATGTCCTGTATCAAAAGCAAGCAGCGGATTATTGGTGCGATTATCTGATTTATTAATATTTGTTATGTATTCCCCTTTCAGATACAGTGTGCACCCCTTGATGTAACTGTCTGAATGAGAGCCTGAGTCATTGTCCCGTGAAATCTTGACATGCATGTGAGCAAACAGAACCTGAAGGAGGGCCCGTACCGAAGGGGGGCCCGTACCGAAGGGGGGCCCATACCGAAGGGGGACCCGTACCGAAGGGGGGCCCATACCGAAGGGGGGCCCGTACCGAAGGGGGGCCCATACCGAGAGTGTAACTTCAGCCCGGGCCCTGCAGAGCCGCGTACAAAGACAGGCAGGAACAGAGGGCCTCCGGTCCCCGGGGCCTTTGTCCAGGTAGGAGGGGGTAAGGAAGTTGTCTGTTTAGGACCACAGAGCCTCCCTGTTGTTGGACAGTACCGTGTAGGTCAACGTGATTGGTTGATGACTTGGTTCACGGTGACAAAGCTCAGAAACAAATAAATCATCGAACTTATTCCAGAAAAAAATGACGGCTGCTTTTTCAATGCGTAAAATTCACGTTCT
>JACSYO010001581.1:705000-1000000 GCA_016806645.1 Ophiodon elongatus | reverse complement strand
ATGTGAAATACAACATCTAAAGAAAAAAAAAAGATCTTCACTATCTCCACCATCTTTATGGTCTAAAGACAAAATAAAAAGAGGGGATGAAATGGGCAGAAGACAAAGCTTCCAGCTGAGAGGCCTCTGTGTTCCACAGGAAAGTGTTCAGCCTCTTTAAAACTCCAAAGGAGGGCTGCGAGTTGTTTTAGCTGGAGGAAGTGACCATTCATTAAGAGAGCCAGAGAAATTACCCCGCTCTTTCTCTGGTCTTAGATTTGTATCAGAGCAAAAGCCTCGCAGCACAACTCAAGCTTTTCAAGTCCCTTCCTCTGGGTCCGTGGGCCCAGCCGCCCGCTCCTCCCTCTCCCAGACGGGAATCCTGACCACACAGCGCCACACGGAGGACCGCTGCGGTACTACAACACAGGGCCGCCACAGAGGCCCCATGCACACTGCCATGGCTCTGGGTAATCAGAGGGAAACACTGACATATCACTCAGACAGCCTTCATTAAGGATCCCCATGACAACGCTCTTTACTCGAGTGAGCTCAGAACAATCTAATGCTTTGGAAGAATTATTAAAAACTTTACTTTATTTTAGCATATTCAAGTGACAAAGTTCTTGAGAATTGATATTCCCAAAGTCACTGTTCCTGTATATTTGCAGCTCCCCATGGAGACACAGAAGCACAACACTAACACTCACGGGCAGAGCAGAGGAGGCAGGGCTGCTGTGGGACGAGAGCCGAGGGGGTCGTTGTGTCTGTGTGTGTGTGTGTGTGTGTGTGTGTGTGTGTGTGGACATACAGACGCATGTGAGACGTGGGACCAGCTCAAACGGGCCGGGTACGCTCCGACCCGCTCCGACCCGCTCCCTCTCTGCTCTGCAGCATCTCTGCTGGACCAGACGGAGCCCTGAACCTCACACCGGCACGTTGTTTGGCCCGAGACAACCCAAAAGGGTTCGGACTTTAAAATGTCACGTCAATGACCGGAGGTCGAATCAAAATGCAATTATTTAATTCAAAGATAGAATTTATGCCTTGAGAACTACAACAATTGCTTCTTTTTTTTTCCTTTTTTTTTTTTTTTACAGATGTTAGATTACTGAACTATTGATATAAATTATGGAATAAATTGTCACGAGATGAATTGAAACTGAAAACTTAAATATTATAAATCTACAATGAATTTGGGACATTTCAGGCAAAATGATGTGTGTTGATGGTTTATTTGGAAAGATATTTTTGATTTGTCTGTCATGGTAGTTATTCCTTTTAATATTTTTAGTTGTTCAGAGCCTCAGAACAACAGTTAAAATGTTTCTCTTTACCTTTAAGTTTGTTTAAGTTTGTTTTGCTAGCGTGAGCACTCTTCACTAGTGTGTGTGTGGGTTCCTCGTGTTCCTTGTTCTACTTTATAGGAAGCGCCAACAGAACCTCAATAAAAAAGCAAACGCCAACAACACATCTGGTCCTTGTCGGCAACGTCACAAATCAATAAGAGGGAGCGCTTTAACACAACATCGTGATTTTAAATCATCCTTGCATCAAGGTAATGGGCTCGACATTTTATTTGGATGAGCCAGAAACAGACATTCAAATGTGGTTATTTTACCCATAAAGCCTTTCTCAATTGTTGACAAAAACATTCTCACTCCATGGTCTAGTTTAGTAGTCGATAGCAGCTTTCAGCTGTGTCACGCGATCATCCTAAATTTGATTGTTTGACTCTTTCACCCACTCCAATTTTGGGTTTGGGTGTGTGTGTGTGTGTGTGTGTGTGTGTGTGTGTGTGGGGGGGGAGTCAGCTGCAGGCGTGGTCTGCTCTGAGCGTGTTGTGGCTGCTGTGTAGGTGAGGCTGCAGAGTGGAGATGTTCCAGTGACGACGGCGGGCTGGAGAGAAGAGAGGAACGGGTCGGAGTGAAGGAGAATGAAATGAAAAGCCCCGACCAGCATGTGGGCCTGATGTGGCTTCACGGATGCCGCTGAGCTCCGACTCCGGCTGGATCCAAGGCAGACAGCTCATCATGCTGCCTGAAGTCTGGACAAGTCGTCTCCCTCACTGTTTCACACCGGTTACACGCCTCTTTTTCAAACCAGCACGCCAACTCACTCGGCTCAATCCGTGTGAAGTGGAGATTTCGACATACCCGACCGTCCTCTGTAGTCTTTTTAAACGTACAGAACCCGCGCCGTCGAAAGCAAGGGGGTCGCGGCGAGGTCGCGTGCATACATACGTGTCACACACCAGCAGCTATGAGGTAATGCTTCCTTGGCATTGACCTCAGCGGAGCGTTGGTGTTTTTCACCGCAGGACGATGAGTGACGGAGGGGAGCGCTGGCGGAGGAGGGAGGCGAGATAAAACACAAGTCCAAACCCAAATAAGCAAGCCGTCAGCCTCTAATAGCAGAGAGGAAGTGTCCCTTTATCAACAAGTGAATTAACAGTTTCCCGTCACACCTTGTTTTTAGCCCCCCCCCTCCTCTCTCTCTCTCTCTCTCTCTCTCTCTCTCTGAACCAGCGCCAGGGCCCAGATGGCCCAGTGATCGGACCACCGGGGCTTCTGCTCAGTGAGGAAAGAAATCTGTTGCACTGACTAATAGCCTCATGTTGATGTTTTATGGTCGGGGAGTGTATGACCGGAGCTGTGTGTACACACAAAAGGCACCAGGCCTATTCAAAAGAGTGCACAGCGAGTCCTGACTGTCGTGAGAACGTAACAGAAACAAGGGAGACACTTTGAGGGCAAAGTACAGCCCTTCACAGGGAAATATGAGCACGGATCAAATGCAAAAAATAAATGATTATGATCAAGTTGTTTTTTTGGAACCAATCTGAACCTGTGCCGCGGCACGCTGCTGTATTATACAGGCCGCTGTGGGTGGATGTGAAAAACATCTGAATAATAAAAGCCTCCGGCGGCTGCCATGTGCCTGCTATAGCCTCAATAACCTCTGCCCTGTGCACAGAAAGCTGCACTCACTAATCAAGCCTTTCATGCGCCGGGCCGCAGACCAACCGCGCTTCACAGCGTGGGACGCTCACATTATAGGTCATCACCTCAAATGACAACACATGCGACGCACAGAGGGAAAGGCTTTGGGGGGAAGAAGAAGGGGTATGGGGGGGGGTGGTGGAGGGGCGGGGGGGTGGTGGAGGGGCGGGGGGGTGTACTGTACACGTAGGGGCGTGCGGGGATGTAAATAGCCGTTCCAGATCTTAACAGTGACAAGACGGTGGCCAATTGCAGCCTCTATTTTTAGGCGTGCCGGCGGCCTGGGCTGGCAGCTTTGAGGAGGATGTGTACTTTTCTGCAGTTCCTTCCCAAAAATCAACGCTGTCCTCGCTGGCGACAATCACAGAGCAGCTGTTGTGGCTAGGTGGCCCGGCCCCGGCTTGCCTCACCCCGCTGCTCTCTGCCAGCGCAAGAAGAAAAGAAGAAAAAAAAGAAAACACCACCTTCACTGCCCAAAGTTCACACCCAAAACAGGCGGAAGGCAGACACAAAAGCAAATGTGACTCAATGTGTTTGCATCCGGGGACGATTGCGCAAATTATGTCGTTTTTTTATCAACGCCGGTGGCAGCGGTAGTGGTGGAGGGGGCCGGCTTTCTAAATTTACATGTGGCAGGATGTCTTGGAGCCGATATCTTCAGGCTGACGGACACACAGGGACCTACATGACCTTGCCCCACAGGGATCTCCCGCTGAACTGATAATGACCCGCGATGTGCACGGTTTGTGTCGCCACTTTACGGTTTTAGCGCCGTGTAAATATAGGTCTCGTCTGGAGGGTGAGGATCTTCTTGTTTTGGGGCAAGAGCTCGTGTGACAAGTCTCGTTCATCTCTGGCTTCAGTGTCCCAGAAACACCCAAAAGTGCCGCGTGCAGTAAATTAAATTGCAGGGCGCTTTAATCTCTGCTGCATAATGACATGAAGACAGACTGCACCGCAAAGAGGGAAAGAAAACCACATCTTAGTACATTGGATTTAAAACACAATCGCATGAGATCACTACGCAGAACTGCTCTCCAGATTTATATATATACGGTAATATTGCCGATATATTGTGATGTGATTTTTAAACTCTCAAACACCGATATCCGTATCAGCGTGAACATCCCTGTATTATGAAATGGTTCTGCTCGCTTGTTGCATCATTTGCAGCGTCAAAACGGGTCAAACGGTACAGGTGCTTTTAGGAACACGTCTGAGGTCTCAAAGCACAGACGCAGCTCACATGATGGAATAAAGGACGGTCAGAGGAACATTTTGAAGTGATAAAGTGTGGGACACTACTGTATGAGGGAGGTTGTGACCCTTTAAGCACACAAAGAGACTGACTCGGCTCACACAGAGCGGGCCTTTGTGTTTTCATCAGAGGGAGCTGGTGTCCGTATGGAATGGATTAACACCTTGATAAAAGCAGTGTGAAACCTGACTTCAATTTCCTGTGGATTATATTATACACCGTAAAATATTAGAGTTATGAAAACCTTCAATTTTCCTCTTAAGAGTCAAGCGCGGTCACTGAAACTCCACGGAGATGTTTGAGTCTTGAGTCTTTATTGTTGTATTTCACCATAAAATAATGATTGGTTGTGTAGATAGTCTATCTTCTTCAAAAGTGCACGCACACGCACACGCACGCACACGCACACACACACACACACACACACACTCAATAAGGTATCACTGTGAGGACTAATTGTTGACAGGTGGCCCTAATGCTCTCCTTTGAAACAAAAGTGTGATTTACGACCGTGCTCCCCGAGACCCCGGCTTTCAGCGCTGCTGCTACTACAAACTTATCTTTCTCTCCCTCTGTCTGCCTGCCGCTCCTCCTCCTTTATCCCCCCTCCTTTATCCCCCCCCCCCTCTATCTCTCCTTCGTTTTCTCTCAATCGTACCTCATTACTTTGCTCACTCACTTTCACCTCCTCGCCCACTTTGATGTTTCTGTCCCTCTTTGTCTGTCATCGCAGCGGAGCAGTGACTCTCCAAAGTCAGACATCCTTTTAATGTTTGATGGCCTATTTTTCACAGTGTGGAGGAATGTGTGTGTGTGTTAGAGTGTGTGTGTGTGTGTGAGGTGTGTGTGTGTGTGTGTATGTATGTGTATGTGTGTGTGTGTGTGTGTTAGTGTCGGGGGTTACAGAGGGGTCTGGGTCTAGACAAGTGAGACAGGACCGAGAGAGGAAGCAAGGGCGCCATCTTTCAAGCGAGAGTGTGTGTGTGTGTGTGTGTGTGTGTGTGTGTGTGTGTGTGTGTAGGTGTGTGTGTGTGTGTGTGTGTACGTGGCAGGGGGTGCAGTGAGAGTTTTGTGGGGGGGGGGGGGAGAGATAACAATATGACTTTACTCCGTCACCTATTCCAGCCTGTGGGGACTGGAGAAGCGACGGCACCAGAACAGCAGGGTAAAGCGATATGGATATGGTTTCCTCTGACAGTATGTGTGTCACGGCTCCTTCACCACACACGGGAAGTTGATCATTAAGAGTAAACTGTCGATTATAAACGATGTCAGTTAAACTGCTTAAAAAGAAATAATACTTCTATTTTTAAAAAGGCTGAGAGAAACCCAAAGTGAGAATAGCTGCTCCACCTTAAAAAGGTCAGCCCGCCTTAAGAGGGACTGAGCCAAACTTGTTGCTAACATTGGAGCTAACCCCCTTCACTTTTAATCAGCAGGTGGTAACCAAGACGCTGTCGCCGAGACAAGAAGTGTCCACAGACAGAGACAGAGAGACAGAAGCACAAAGCCCAAGTCCTCGTCGTGGTGACTCAGACTCCCGAGGTGAAAACAACACCACCTTTTTTACCAGCTGTCGCGGCTGCTAAAAAACAAGCTGTCTACCCGAACAGACAATGTGCTATTTAATTAACAAATCGTCGCCTTCGTCCTCCACTTCACAGGTTACACTCTCCTGTGAGGAAACTTCTTCCCAAAAATGATATCAAGTTTTCTTTTCCCTAAATTCTGTGCATTTCTATTTTGCCCATTTGCTCTCTGAAAGGAGTAATGAACAGATTAATACTCCTCTTCTCTTTCAGGAAGGTTGTCAACAGGCTGCCGCTGGAGATTGGGATTGGATCGCCCACTAGTGGCTGTTAGGAAGCGCTTGATTTGACATGCAGCTGACTTTCTTTTATAAGCTGGGGGGGGGTGGGGCACGGATTTTAAAACTTCAATATCGCAGTCCATCATGTTCATTTGATCGTGGGGAGCCAAAATTTTGGGGAGCCAAAATCGTAGGGAGCCAAAATCGTGGGGAGCCAAAATCATGGGGAGCCAAAATCGTGGGGAGCAAAAATCGTGATCGCGATTAATATTAGATTAATTGTGCGGCCCACCCCTCATGGCACCCATCCCCCTAAAAATACCATTTCATCCTACATTGTTAAAGCATTGTGAAGGCTTAAAGATCTGGTTTCCACCTCATTAATCTGAAAACCACCTCGTGCAATGAGCATTTAAAAGATGTTTGTGGAGCACATGATACTACTATATTATGTAAAATGAGCCACTGGTCAGTTCCCAGTCATTTGATTCTCTGAAGTGTTTACCGGGTTCTTCCTCCTCGCCCCGGCTGCTGGACACCTATCAAAGCTCAGGGCTATTCCTGGAAATCCATGACGAATGACAACTGTGATATTTTACACTGGGTAACACCTCTGGGGTCAAGCAGTGCAGTTGACACAAAGTGTTTATCAGTGTGTATCTATGTCAACTGGGGACACGCGGGCAGTGTGAGCTGCTGTTTGACAAACAAGGTGGACGAGGTTGTGGCAGACCGATCAGAGTCCCTGGAACACAGCTACTGAGATGAGCAGTCACTGGAAACACACACAGATACACCGAAACACACACACTGAACTTGACTCAACCGGAGCCACATCCGATACCTAATTGTATTAAAAGGAGTTCCACAGAGCTTCTTAAGTCTCTTTCAGCTCATTATTATCTCTCCGCAAGGAGATTATGCATTCCGAGCTGTGAGTGTGTGCATGGCCGTTGCAGACACACCCGGTGGAGATCTACATTCTACGGAGTGCACGTTTCTGGTTGAGCTTGTTGTTTGGGTTTTCACAGCACATCCACGGTTCAGCTCTCCTCAGCCTCAGCAGGCCGCCGGAGCTCTGAGACGAGCATCGTGCAGAGAAGGAGACACCACGGCTCCGTGTGGGCTGGATGTGTCAGTGGTCAAGGATATGGTCACTGAGGCTCTGTGAGCCTGTTTGGATTTTTGTTCTGCCCCTTGTGGCCAAAACTGATCAAGTCACCTGTAGATTATTAAATTCAAAAGGGCACTTTTCTTTTTCCCATTTGCATTACAGTCGGAGGATCAGTGCTGAAAGGAGTAGTCGATCGTTTTGATGAATCTACTTCTCAAAGAGGGAGAAGGAAGTTTGCTCCGTATCCCGATTATTAATCACACTTATTGATCTGTGTGGGCGACTGTGGCTTAGTGGTGAGCAGGGTCGTCCTTCAATCAGAGGATCGGCGGTTCGATCCCAGGCTCCACTAGCCCATGTCGATGTGTCCTTGGGCAAGACACTTAACCCCAGATTGCTCCTGTAGCTACGGTGTGTGAATGTTAGCTACTCCTGATGTGCAGGTGGCACCTTAGCTCCTCCCATCAGTGTGTGAATGGGTGAGTGATGTCATGTAGTGTTAAAGCGCTTTGAGTGGTCGGAAGACTAGAAAAGCGCTCTACAAGTCCATTTACCATCTTTTTTTGCGATTAAAAGCTAAACTTGTAGTTTCTTAATCTTTCTACCACCGTGCTCATAATATGACCCTGTAAAGTTGACCTCCAGCACGCTGCTCCCTAAGATGCCACCCTGAACACGCAAACAGGCAACAACATCAGCAAGCCCATCCCCCCTCCTCACCGTGCAGTGGAGACCCCGACGGGCTGCTGGATAGGCCTGGTATGGGGCTACAACGGCCCCCGATGCCTCCTCCACCCAGGATGCAGCCACCTCCACCCATGCCTCCTCCTCCCGCTCCTCCTCCTAACGCTGCCACCCGGTTCAGCTCCTGCTCGATCTCCTCCAGGCCGGCGCTCTTCTGGAAGCGGGACATCCGGTTGACCACGCGCGGGGACATGTGCGTGCGGGCACAGGGCGCGCCGCCATAGGGGTTGATGGGAAACACGTGGGTGGTGCCGCGGAGGGTGCTGACGGCTACCCAGCGGCTGTCCTGGCTGAAACACATGTCCTGGACCTGGACAGGGACGGGACAAGCACAGAGAGGACAGGGTCAGAGGTCAGGGGACAGGACATCCGACGGACCCTCGCCGCCAAGTGAGCGGAGGAGCTCCGTAACATGGAAGGAGGCCGGACGCATACCACCCACAATGCAAAGCAAGTTGAAAACTGGCAAAAGGGTCCCTTTAAGACATTGGGTTCATACCCAACCGTTAATGAGTATGTCACGTGAATAGGGATTATTATTTATTATTATTATAGTTACACAGGTGTCTGGCCTGCCATGAAAAAGATCATGACCCCGGTTCCCATAAGCATGTCAGGGCTAAGATGATGGTGAAGTCCATCTTAAAAACCTTCTCAAACTAAAGAGGCGTTTGAGAGCATAGTAACTGAAAACCCTCTCGGACAAAATAAAACTTTTATTGAAGGTTTTATTGTTTTTAGTCCATTTGCATGAACACCAATGTTCTTTTTTTAACGACATTTGACGTAAAATGTTTATATTAGACATTTAGAACAGTAGAAATGTAAGAGCGTTTGTGGAAATAGGACCCTGTTCTGACCTTGAGTGTAGGAAAGACTTTTAATTGTCAGAATAAAACAATGTGTTTCTTGATGTAGAATATGCTAGTTAGGTTTCAAGGTATAGACTTCAATATATACCTTGTTTCTCCTGGCAGGACACTTGTTCCCAATAGACCTGTACCCATCCTTGGACCACCCTACATACAGTATGCTCACTGATCCAGATACTTGCTCCAGGTCTGGGTTCAGCAGTTGTCAACCAGTTGTCTACACTGCCATTAACTGGATAGGTCGTGTGAAAGTAGGCACAATTTGTTCTGCATTATTTTCCTCACCACTTGCATGGAGAGCAATGCACAACTCCAGTCTGCCATCACGCTGTCACACGGATTACCAAACCTGCATGTCTGAGGTGATGAGAGTCGACCAGGGTCACAGGATTAGAAAACAACTTTTGTCAAAGGTGACAATGTGATAAGAGCTCGGTCGCTGGTGAAATCCTTTGTTGGCCCTCGTCGTCAAACGGCGACTGAATCTCAGGGAGCAGCCACTTGAGGAGATAGCATCTCCCTGAGCATGTCAGACATGCAGGAAACCAGACAGATAGGCTGCAGGAGACAATACAAGCAAAGGAGTGTGGGAGAGAGAAAATAACACACACCAAAAAAAACAACACAAAGGAGCGATGAGGTGACAGAGTGCTGAAACAGCATCCATCATTCGGCCTACAGTAACAAAAAAATAGAGGCTGGAGAAAGTGGAAGGGACTGGGGGGGAATGAAAGGAAAAGGTCCAGGAGAAAGTTACTACAAGGAATGTCTTACTCCTTAGCCAGGAAGCCAGACAGCCAATCACAGAGACAGCTCGGTACCTGCAGGCCTCTCTAATCTTTTGCCAGGTCAGACCAGGTAATTGTAACCAGCAATGACAGTTAATGGGGCATCTTCTGCATACCAGACAGTCACTTTACTTCACAGAGATGAGTGAAAGAGGAGGCCTGACCTCTGCTCCATGAGAAAGGGCTACTTTGTGTGTCCCGTAATTGGTCATAATAGACCTGTCAAGGCTCCAACTGTAAATGGGTGCCTGGACTTGACTGTCAAATCCATTTTTATCAGGCGGGGGGTGGGGGTGTGGGTCCGGGGGGGGATTACCTGAAGGGTGGTTGCGATTGTGTAAAACCACGCAGATACCAAACAAACACTATCTCAAAAGAAGAAGGTGGAATGCAACTGTGTGCAGTCACGTGCGTGTGCTGGTGTGGAGGCTGCTCATTCCAGAGAGGCTGTCCTCACACACAGGCTATTTGACATGTTCATTATTTACTTTATTTTATTTTTCTAAATCCGTGACAGATTAGGCAGCTCTGATCGCCTGAGAGACACTCTGGAGGAATGGCAAGCATGTGACGGAGATGGACAGAGGGATAAGAATGAGCAGAGAGGACAGGCGTCCACACGAAGAGAACACAAGAGTCTCTGCATTAGAAAGGGAATAAAAAGACGAGAAAGGAGAGCAAACCTAGGGTTTGGTGGTTCACTGTGGGATGAACCCTTTGCTCCATATCGTTTGTTTACTGGATTGCCAATAAGAAATAAGAAAGTAGCCTAAATAATGGATGATACTCATTTGTACTGACACATTTATCAGGGATCTCCAACCTTTTTTGGCCTTTGACAGCTAATTTGTCAGCTAAACAGAACTTTGAAAGTAGCCCCGAAGCCACTCAGGCTAACAGCAGACCGCTCTTACTTTCACAGTCGTTTATTAACTTCACCTTCTCTGTTTGTAGACCGCTACCAGCCGGAAAGACCCATGAAAAGTTGCTGTGGAGTTTTGGTGAAGTGGCGATATCGCAAATGAGACACACACGTTTCTCATTGTGGGGGGAAAAAAAGAGTTGATTTTATTTTTGCCTTTTACTGGTTTGGCTTTTTTTTTTAGGTCATTGTCAAATCTGGTACGCGCTTGCTCGTCTGCTGACTTCACCTAATGTGTGGTGATGTAACCAAACGTGAAAGCAGCGTTAATTATTTCAACCGATTGGCCAATAAGGATTTAGCGTCAGAAAGGGACGGGATGTCCGTGTATTTGGTTCCATAGAAGTGAAAACAGGTTAACAAAGTGAATTTGTGTTATCCAAGTTGTGTTTATAAAGAGTGCTGCAGGAATGAGTTCTAAAACCCAGGAATGAGTCTACCGGTTGCTCATCTCAAAGTCAGAGGGGTTTGTGGTTCGATTCCTGACAGCAGTTCTGTGGTCAACACATGGGCTCGGCTACAAAATCATTCTGAACCGTTAGCGAGCCACTCAAGCTCTACTGGTAGCCCCTGAGCTACTTGTTGGGCTGTGGCCTTTTCTTGTCTTGTTCTTGTTTACATTCAGTGTTACTGACCAAAATGCAGTATTTTGAATCGTGCATTGTTTAATCCATGTTTACTAGCTCGCGGTCTCATTCCTCCCTGCCTTGGTTTGCACAGTGTTGTATATCTTTGCGCAATATTACCACCAAAATAGCTGTAAACCATTGTGTCTCCATCCAGTGTCGATGTTTCTGCTATCAGTAATGTTCAGATTTTAGTGCCACAGCTACCCCCGGCCCTCATGTTACCATAATTAAAAATGTGTTTTCATGAAGTGAGCTGGTTACTGTAAAACCTCACGATACGTGTTGCAGGTCCATAATCAGATGTCTAACTACCCGTGACCCTTAGCTTTGGTACCGCAGCTTACTTATTTGAACTTTATTAGTGATGCTGCTTCCGGAATTTGGAAAGTTCATGTGTGGAAACCAACCAAGCGATCAGCGTCCTCTAAGAGACATCTGGCTGAGGGAAGGGCTGAGGCTTCTGTCTTCCAATACCCACATTAGTAATTCTAATTCGCAAGTTGAAGGAATCAGGGTTCTGCAGAAAAGCAGCAGCAGCCCGGTTACTGAAGTGCAGGTCAACACACTGACGGGATCAGCCTTCAAAAGCCGTATCGCCGCAATCACAGCTGATGGTGCAGGGCTGCAGAGTTCAGCAGTAATGGAGTGCCACCCCTGTAACCTCAGTGACTAGCGCTCTCCAGTTTGCCCCGTGGCTCCGCTCTCATCTACATTCGGGCCCTCCTTCAGTGCCTCACATCTGTTATCAGCTGCAGGTCTGTTTACCTGGCCTCGGGTCACTGACAGCCAGCCGCATGTTTGGCCGCTGGAGACAGATAAGGCGTCTCTCCACCCACCTAACTGGAGACTTTATCACTCCTCACTGTGTGTGTGTGTGTGTGTGTGGGTGTGTGGTGATAACCCCTGGCCCAAGCACTAGGCTAAGGCCGGCTCTCAGTGTTTACAACGGGTCGGATCAAAGCAGGCTCAGTGTGCAGCCGGTCAGCGGACCTGCCGTTTGGTCATACATTAACGATAGGCGGGCTGTGAGAATGTGTGTGTGTGTGTGTGTGTGTGTGTGTGTGTGTGTGTGTGTGTGTGTGTGTGTGTGTGTGTGTGTGTGTGTGTTTTCCCAGTCAATAAACCTGAACCGAACAAGGCCTGAAGTAGGCTTGTCGAGTAAGCACTTCCAACTTGCACTGCAAAGTCTCTGCGTGTCACGGCTCAGGACTTAGAGGAAAACTCAAAAGAGGCACAAAGTATCTTAACTTGGAAGGTGATGATGCATTTCTCACAATTCAGAAGTGGCATGTAAAAAACAAAAACAAAAAAGAAGCACTCCTCTTATCAGATTTGCTAAACAAAAGATAGAGGGAAGCGATTGGAACGTGTTCCGATTTGTTCTGATACTTTCGGGAAATGGTGGTTGAATGTTTTTCTTAACTCGTCATGGCTGATTTCTCCCATTAAAAGTGTGTGTGTGTGTGTGTGTGTGTGTGTGTGTGTGTGTGTGTGTGTGTGTGTGTGTGTGTGTGTGTGTTGGTGTCGGTGTGGGTTGGAAGGAAATGAATGGTAGAAAAACACTGCAATGACAGTTGAGAGAAAGATCTTTGTTTCTTCTCCTAGTGACGGGAAATAAGGCACCCTTTGGGGATAAATCCCTACTTAGATAAACACGCTTGCTCTATGTCAACTTCTACACACCTGATTCAGTTAGCTGTCAGGAGAAAAACAGCCAGCAGTGTGTGGGTGTGCTGTGTTGGGGAGGAAGAGGATGCTGTTGACCTAACCAGACCAGAGAGGCTTTGGTTGGATCTAAATCAAAGCCATTCAGCTGCTGGTCCTTTACTCACTGACAGTGTTCAAATAGCAGCACATGGTGGATTAAAGTCTTGTTGTAAACTAAAGTGGCTGCTAATAATCAGAGTGCTACCTGTTGACCTTTATTCAAAACACTACAAGTATTGGAGAGTATAGTGTAGTAGTGTAGGGAGATATATACGTTTCTGAAAGGTGACATCTCTACATAAAAACCTGTGGAGCGACGATAGCACGTAATTATCTAGCGTTAGCACTTCTATGCTACGCTAGCTACTGAAGGTATGCTGTCAGTATACACATGCTGCTTCTGTTTTTTAATAATTGTAACAGTGAATAAAGATCTACCCGGCTTTACAGGAACAAAGTTGCTCCTTAATGTCATTGTCTTCTGTCTTAATCTCCAGGTGATGTGGTGGTTCACTTTCACACTGTGGTCTGGAGACTTTGGCTACTATCTTTTTCTTTTCAACATGTTATTACTGCTGAATCGGTTTGACATCCTGATATATCTTTTGAATATTGAAGACCCTTCTGTCTGCTTCTCTCTGAAATCCCTTTTTTCCCCAAAATGTAGCCAGGAGTGCAGTTAGTGACAGTGTGGGCTCCATGGGAGCTCTGACAGTTTAGTAGCAGAGGAGCCTTTTGTCTTATGTGAAAGGACCAACATTGAAAATGGGTTATATGTTCAGTTAAACATACTTAAATGCTAATATTTCATTTTTTTACAACCTGGATATTTTCTGTTTTATATGATGTCATTTCAATGCCTAAGTCTGATTGAATGCAGCAACTGATCTGACAACACATTATCTACAGGGACTTGTTTGGAAGTAAAGAATTAAGCTAAAAGTTCAAAATGTTTCCCAAACTGTCCACTGAAGACGTTCATGACATTTTGGAGCTACTTCAACTCGATGATGTCATATTCATGTGTGTGTGTGTGTGTGTGTGTGTGTGTGTGTGTGTGTGTGTGTGTGTGTGTGGGCTTCAGACCTTAGCCTCAGTCTCCCCACGATGCAGGGTGTAGAGATGGTGAACGGCGCTCTGTGAGGACGCCCATGGGTGGGTGAGAACCTGGAAGACGTGGAAATCATGGCCCTGAGTGTCGGCAGTCACCAGCAGCATTCCTACAGTAAACATAGCGTCATCAACATTAGGAATCATCAAAATGCACTGGTTATCATCATCATCATCATAACTGTTACTGTGTATGTTGTCTGATATAATCTGTGTTGTAGTTTTGTGTGTAGTTTTTCACATGAATGTGATGTTTGCTTTACTTATTACATGCTTCTGTGTTGCATGCTTCATTTAGTATTTGTTCGTGGTCCAAAAATAAACAATTTGTAATATATTTACTGAATCCAATTCAAATCATACAATGACCATGATATGTCGTCAGAGATAAAGGAAACATGCTAAGTTGAACTACTGGCTTCTGCGACAGCAATGCTACAGCCAGTATGTTCTCCTTTGAGCTTTCCACTGCGGCGTGGAACGTCTCGTAAACGAATCTTTTTGTTTGGATGCCGCCCACGGCCATTTCAACACCAAACTGGCACTCAAACACAGCGTACTGCCGCCATGGAAGCAAGCAAACCAACTGGATCAACAGAGGTAACGTTGGATTCTACCCAACCCAAAAAGTTTCTGCATCTTTCTAAAAAGCTACATGACCAGAGAAGTGGTAAAGCACAGCTCAATACTGGAGATGCGTTTGAAAGATGGAGACAGCTTCGAGCCCAGCAGGATTTTAAGACCGATGTCGAGTTGACTGGTCACAGGTAACAGTTAAGCACCGAGCTTCAGCTCAGGTTAGCCAACCTTGACTAATGTATCATGGCTACTCGTAGGGATGTGTATTTGAAGTAATTTCAACATTTGAGTACTCGCATGAAGTTATTATAGAGTACTCGAGTATTTGAGAGACAGCCGGTGAAGTGATCCCGACCAGTGCTGGCTAATGTCATGCTAACTAGTGGTGTAACCATGGTGGCCACTGTCGATCCGTGATCCCTACGGATCCCCCCTCACGGTTCGGCACGCGTGTGAACGTTAAACATCACAGTGTGAAATAAAGTTTTACTGACGATCGTTATTCGACATTATCCAGTAAAATATGTGATGAGGACATCAGCATTTATGCTTTCTGTTCGCCAATCTCTGATAATGTGACATTGTAGTCAAACCAGTCCGTGTTTAACAACAGGAGGAGAGCTAGTAACGTTAGCAGCACCGCTAACGGCTAACGAACGAAGGTTCCATTCAGTTCCATTAGGTTCAGGCTCTGTTCAGGGGAAATGAGTAAGGAAGGTAAAGTATAACCTTATCATGATGTGTTCACATGTGAGCTCATAAAAAAAGGAGTTTTTGGGACAGTGGCAAAAACAAAAGTCTGGATCCTTGTAGTTGCTATAACCAAACAACAAAGGGATCTCTATCTGTTAATATGGATCATCAATAATCGGCAAGTAGTATCGGCAGCAAAAAAAAAACATTAGATCCGAAGTGAGTTTTATGATCCTTTGCACCAGTAATGCTAACACACGCTAATGGCTAACAATCACACTGGGGTCGCAGATGACAGCAAAAACCTAAATTGACTAAAATGTATGAATGTGATTACTCTATTCCCTTATGCTGAATACTGACGTCCACATCTTTACGGAGATGATTGGTCAAGAGCACGTAGGGGTGATCGAAAAAGACAAAGTCCAGTTGCTTTAAATTAAGGACTCCACTTGTGTCATGTAAAAACTGCTTTAAGAAGAAAAAGAGAGCACTCTTTTTAAAATGATTACACTATGTACTGAAATTATTACATTACTCAACATATTTTTAGTTTTATCATAATTTATAAGCTCATCACATTATGCACAAGACTGATATTACGTTAAGAGGTGATTTTTGTTATTGTCATTATGTGCATTTAATACATTTTAATCCTGACATTATGCACAGTTATTACATTATGAGTTGCTACAACTAGCCTTCCTTCAATTAACTCTTGTGGATTTGTCAATGCGCGATGTCCCTAATAAATAAGCTGAACAAATATTAGTACTAATAGGTTCTGTAATTACTGCAATTACCACAGTCAACAGACTGAAAATGTGTTCTTATATCATAATAAAGACTGAATGTTTTATTTTGTCGAGACGACATAACCAAGGTCATCTCAATTTTGGACTTGGAAACTACTAATTCAAAACAGAAAGCCTTTGTCACAAACTGGGTCAGTAGAGTTTGAAAGATGTGGCCACTTATCAGGCAGGGAGGTTGTAATGAAAGATGCTCTTGAGTAGCATTATGGGAAATGTAGGACCAATCAATTTTAGAACTCCACTAGATTGGAGAACTAAAAATCAAGACATCTTGGCCTCTGATAATCTTGTGAGTCTTGTGCTAAACCATGGCAGTTTCCAATCCTTTGAGAAGTGAATCATCAAATTACCTTTTACAAATTAGTCTGCTGCTCCGAGTCTTTCAGGAGAACTCTTTTGCTACATTTTATTCTGTAGAGCTTAGAGAAAACAAACCCCCTATCTTTAAACTGTGTCAGTGTGTGTTGGGAGTCGTCTCTGGTTTACTGGTAAACTGATACAAAGTCAAGCCAACCAAAATATCTAAACGCTATTTCCCTCTGTCGGGTCACACTGAAAGGGAGCCGACACTACCAACCGTGCTGGACACAAGCGAGACAGCATGACAGGATTACACTGCATTTAAAACAAACAGAACCAGCCCGTTAAACCCGACCAGCTATCGTTTGTCCATGTCATAAAAATGCAGCCTTTCCTCGCATGATAGCTCGGTCTGGTTAAAAGCATGGAGCGAGTCGCGTGCTTCCTCAAGGACAGACAAGATGATGAGTGTCTGTGAAAGAGAAAATGTATGTATTCATACATCCGTGTCTGGTCATGGGTGTGGGTGTGGGTGTGTGTGTATATGTGTGTGTGTGTGTGTGTGCGCACACTGAGATTCACCCCCAAAGTGTGTAACCCCCACTGACATGCCCATTCATTTGGTCCCGTTTTATTTGAAGCTCATCAAACTCCAGAAATTATAGGCCCTCACCATAAACAACATGCTCAACAAACCACACCAGAACAAACCCAGATCTAAACTGGTTCGGTTTGGAAAAACGCAGCACTGCTTTTCAAGCGCAACCCAAAACCCATCCCAGAAGCCCTTTGAGACGTTACAAACAAACCCGTAGAATGGGCAGTAACTCAAAATGTTGGAAAGCCATCAGTAATACAGAGTGTAAGGTTTAAAAAAAAAAAAAAAAAAAGTCCAAACCTCTGTCTTTTTGACGAGTCCCAGACATTCATGATATTAAAGAAATTAGTAATTTTTATGCCAAGTTTTTCCCTGTGGAATCTTTAAAGTGAAGGCTGCAGTAGGTTTTAATTAGTGGCCGGGCTTTATTGGGTGGCATGTCAAATGTGAAAAGAGGAGGCTGGAATGGCATGAGATTAAAAGGGTTCAGCAACACGTGCGAGGAAGATGGAAAACACTCCCTCTATGGAAAAAAAAAGAAAAAAAAGTGTGAGACAAAATTTTGCACATTCATTCAGAGTTGAAAGGTTTCCTTTTTTTTTTTTTTTTTTTTATTAAAACTAGTGTTTGACTGAAGAAGATTTATATATTTAAAGATGATGGAGAAGCGGAATGAGGGAGGTACAGAGTGGCGGAGCGACGGGGTCATGCAGATTACCAGAGGTGGAGGGAGGAGAGCCGGAGAGAGGCCAAGTGAAGTGTGCATTAAGACAGTGGTTAGCTATTCATGCTGTATCAGAGCGCCCAGAAAGCCAGAGAGCTAAGGCCCAGGGCCTGTAAACTCTTGAAAACCCACGCCCCAAACGAGGTGCCAAGCCACAAGAAGCATTTGCGTCAACTGGGAATACAGAGAAAAAAGGGACGGGGCCCTTCTAATTATAGAGTCTGGAAACGGAAGCGCAGGGTGATTAGGAGTTGAGGCGCTGCGGTCTGTTTATCTGGGAGCTTCCTCTCGCTCTTGAACCCTCACTCCCCCACACTCCACTCTTTCTTTCTTTCTTTCTTTCTTTCTTTCTTTCTTTCTTCCTCCTCCTCTCTCTGTTTCGGTCGGGACCCGCCCACCCGGTGGCTGGAGAGTCTGGCCCCTGGGTTTTCTGACAGATGAGACTTGGCCGCCGTGTTCTGGCAGCGGCCGGCGCTTCTCTTCTGCTGATGGTTGAGTCTGGGCTCCAAAAAAGCAACAGCTCAGAAAAGCTGGAGAGCTTTGTGAGCACGGGTGCCCGAGGACTGGGGCTTTTGTGGCCTTGTTGAAATACAGAGGCCCTCGCCGAGAGGCGTCAGTCGGTTAGCCCGCAGGATGGCCAAATTAAAAAGTAGCTGAGCCGCTCGGCGGGTGAAAAGAGAGGGTTTCAGGGAAACCAGAGGCTGGCCGGAGCAGGGTTTGACACGTCCTATTTATAACACCTCGTCCCGGGGGTTACAGCGTTATTTACGATGTTTTAGTACCAAAATCGCTGGCACACGCACTTACACATGCGCTACACTGGAAGGGATGACCTCTAATTTGCCATGTGTGCGAGACATGCGTCCGTATGGGACATGAGGGAAGTGATATAATCATTTCCATAAATATCTGCTTTTGCGTTCTTTTTTTTCTCTCTTCCCCCCACCCCCCTCCCCAAAAATGTTTTTGTTTTGTTTTGCTGCAGGCTTTACTGTCCCATCTCTGACCAGCCAAACAGAAAACATCTGCTCAATCCCATTAATAGTGGGAGGATGTTTCATTTACAAAGTGGTCAGGCTAGCTTTATTCTTGACAAAGGCAGATGGGACGAGAGAGAGAGAAACAGAGAGAGAGAGAGAGAGAGAGAGATAGAGAGAGAGAGAGAGAGAGAGAGAGAGAAGCAAAGAAATGGAGAAAGCAACAAAGAGGGCGGTGATTTCCCTACTTGGCAACACAAAAGGCCACAACAAAACTAGTCCACTTTTTAATTAACAACACTAGGCTAAAAAAAAGCTTTGAAAATCAGGAAAATTCTCAAATTATAACCATGTGGAGGGCATAAAGCTTACAAGATGGAGTTCTTGGGGGACTTACTGTTACCAGGATGCATAAACTTCAGAGCAAATGAGCCCAACGCACAAATGAAAGAGTACCCATCGTAAGACGGAGCTTTGTCTTCAGAGCTGCCAATTTAGGTGGGGAGGGTGGGGGGGGGACCCTGACTCTGTGTCTGTGTGTACTTACACATATGCTGGACATATACATTACAGATTCACTCTGCATTCTATATACACAACTAAACTGTGTGCTGAACCAAAACGTTTAGCGTTGCCACGGGAACTATGACCACCAAGGAAACATTTCCTCCCACCCCCCATCCAGCTGACACCAACCTCCCCCCCACCCTCCCATCCACCTGCGTCTATTGGTAAAAACTATATTTCATCAGAATTTTTAACAAACAGGTTGAAAGCAGTCAAGGAACCTTGAGTGGGGGTTGGGGGGTTGAGGGGGGGGGGCTTTGCCCAGCAGAGGGCCAAGAGTTCGGCCTTTAAGCTCGACAATAATCGGATGGTTACATAAGTCAAGTAGATGATTAATGGCCATGTGTTCTTGTTCTTAACCAGTGCAAATTTGGCTACCGGCTCCAGTGCTAATTGAAGGAGGGAGGAGAGCGCCCTGCTAATCCTCTCACCACCACAGCACCACACTAATATACGAGCACTTTTATTTCCACTGGGCAGCAGGGTAGGCATTAGGGTTAGTCGGATGCCAACAAGCCAAAGACAACCACTTCTAATGGAGGAGCGAGGCACAGTCGGACTAATTACACATTCCTCTCAGGAATTATCAGCACAAACTGGTTTTACTCTCGGCTCTATTCAAGTCTGCGTGTGTTATTATCTCTCTGGTTTCTCATTCTAAGTGTTAGTGTCACTTCGTGTGCCTGATGGACTGATTCCCCCGTCAGTGGTGAGGAGCTGGTCACATGCAGTGGCATTATGGAAGCAATGACCTGTCCTCGTTCCCCCGGCCGCTCTCCGCTTCATCACTAACTCTCCGTTTCCACCAGATACCAGATACTTCAGAAGAAGAGCCAAAGCCAAGTCTACACACAAACACTTTAACGTGCAGGCTTCTAGGAACAACACTTGAGAAACCAATCAATACATTTATCACATTCAAGTTTTGGCTATGCATGCTGGGTGCTCACTGTCGAACTGGAGAAGCTGAGAGCTGTCCATGCAGTCGACTAGCTAGCTACGTCAGCTCAAACCACAGATACTCTAGCAGCCGAAGGCTAGCGCGGCCTCGCCAGAGAAGCGCCGCACGGTAGCTACGATTCCCCGGCTAGAACAGATCCAGGAGCATTCCTCGGTGGATTCACGAAGGAAACCGATACCGTGGCTTTCGTTAGGGACGTGCAACTATCCAGAGTACTGCAACACGGTGACGCTAAGGCATGGCAGAGGACCCCTCAGTGAGGACGGGCACGGTCAAAGGTCAAGCAGGCTTCAGACGTTCAGCCAGAACACACTGCTTTTCAGCCTGGTCTTTACATGTGTTTTAGGTATGAAAATGGTCAAAAGTAACTTAAATACTGGAGCAGTCCCTCACAGAAGAGGGGAGGTGGTAGGTGGGGTTTTTTTGTTTTTTTTTTACAGGTTTCTCAAAAAATCTCTCAAATCCCTTAAAACTCATCCAGTCTTCCTTCAATAGAGGAAGAAAAGGACACAGGCAGGAAAGGAGGCCAGAGAGGTGGGGGGGGGGGCTTGGGATGGAGGGAGGGAGTGTAAAGGCAGCAAAGAAAAACAGAGAAAACAAGAGAGGAGAAGAGGGGGAAAGGTGCTCACGGTTCATTTGATGTACAGCGGGCTGAAACCGAGGGTTGTGTTTTCCTACGCGCTTCACAGGCAGACCACCTGTAAGCACTTAGATATTAATAGATATGAAAAAAGGTGTGTGTGTGTGTGTGTGTGGCTAACCTAGCTGAGAAGCTGCCATTAGTTTGATATTACTATGCTGCAACGCCGGCTCTTTTAAAGCGGGCAGAACTGGGCCGACTTCTAAGTCTCGCCGACGCACAAGGGACCGGCACCGCAGCGGTCAAGCTCACAGAGCGTGACTGTTCTGAAGGCAGAGCTCCAGGCCTGTTCTTTCATCACCTTAAGTGGAAAACACACAACTTAAAGTCTGTTTTATGGTGCATTTACATATTTGCACACTTCCTGCTGGATCTGTTTAAAAGAGAGAGTTTTTTTATTTCGCCATCGGCCTGAAGGCTGTCCAATGGTCAGAGCACAGGAGGACTGAAGGAAGCCTCTGTTCCAACTTCACCTGCAAGACTTCATCCACCAGAGCCCACAACCCCAATTTACTGCCACTAATCCAAATTCCCAGTCAATCCTAATACGTTTGCTTTGCTTTTCTTTCCGTGGCTCCCCAACATGGGACAAACATGTTCTCACAGCAGCTTAGGGAGAACTTTAACACCAGGCCTCTTTTGATGCCACGTTTAAAAAGCCCCAAAACAAATTGCTCCTGGGCACAATCTCCTGATGAAGAATGTGGGACTGTGATCAGCACCTAATCCCCTTTCTGAGCAAACAGGCAGACATTGAGGCTGGGGACGTAAGCCCCTCGCATTTACATGGTCTCTTAAACTTTTCAGAGTTGTGTTCACTTCTGTTAACGAATGAAATCCCTTTAAACATCCACAGCCACCGGTCGGAGGGAAGATTTCATAGCTTAGATTGTCCATTGATCAGAAAGGAAAGCAAGCGGAGGGGAGCTGTGTGTGTGAGACAATGAGACAACAAGTGTGGGATAACATTAATGTGTTGCTGTAATTTAGGGCTGTGCACAACCAACTTGTGGACACGCGTGGACAAGCATGGTGGCGCTAACGAGCATGCAGCTCATTGCTCTTACTTCCTGGAGAATTGTTGAGTTCAGTACTCCTGTCGGCTTTGGTTCATTGTTTTAGATTAGTCTCCTCCCAGCATGCAATATTGTTCACTGAGGCAGAGCTATGGATATGTATGCCTGCAAGGACACATTACATAGTACTAGAGAGTATAGTGGTAGTAGTAGCATAGTAGTACAGTAAGAATAGCAACATTTAAATGTACAATTGGAAAGTATTTATATACAGTCAATTCTCAAATAGAAGCTTGTTTTCTAATGATAGCTGGGGGTTTGGTCACCATGCATAAATGAGGTGTAATCACAAAAACACATTAGCTGGTATCTATGCAAGAAGGATATACTCCTCAGGCGTCCTCCATCTTTGATACCAAACAAACCTTTCACACAGAGGGAGTTAGGAATACTGGCCTCTCTCTAACCCGAGCCTGCTTCAAATGAAAGCCGGGCCCCTGTGTGGCTGAGGTCAATGAAGGCCCCAAACACAGTTGGACAACGTACTGTCAGATGTGTTCTCCTGGACTACTCTGTTTCAGTGAACAGTGTCTTCAATCAGACCAAAAGGAATCCGGCCTCGGGTCTTTTCCTGGACTGGATCTGTCCAGTCTGAAAGTGGAGCGTTTGATGAGGACAGAATATTAAAAAAAAAGGCGTATCAGCAACAACTCCACCTACTACCAAGCGTCACGTCCTCTCTGTCAATTTTCCATACGCAAAAGATGCAACGGCAGGAGGAACAGAGGAACAGAAGTCGGTAGCAACAAGATGTCGCTGCTGGAGTTCCAGTGCGTAACCGAACCATCTTCTCGCGTCAGCTGCAATATTTTACATTTTTGCTGTGGTTTATTGTTTAAATCCTCACCGGCATGCAGTATTGTTTATTGTTTATTGTGGCAGAGCTACAGATACGTCTGTTTGTAAGGAAATATTCTATTCATAATATTCTATTAATTTGAAGAATAGTAAGGTAAAATGTACGATTGGAGGCGTGGCCACTATGCTACCAGCGCCTCACAGCCCAGCGCCGCTCCAGACGGCTTCGGGGATGAACTCCTTTCATTCTATTGGCTACTGGTCTTTCTGCTAGTATTCACTGTGGATATAGTCAGCTACTTATTTGTTTTCTGCAACACCTTTTTTATTTTGGGGTGTAATAAACATCACAAGCCTTGTGGGCCACTGGAAGCTTTTCCACTTTGAGTCTAACTACGTTACATCAAATGCTACAGCGCGTTTAATTTGTCCACAGAAGAATAAAAATAGAAATTTGAATTGCAAATCAAGACATTGAGTCCAGCTCTCTGTGACTCCTTTGCATGGCCGCCGCTGCAGCCCCCACCCCCACTGCCCCCCCACCTCCACCAACACACGGTAAAGCAGTTAGAAATGAGCTGCGTGTTCCCGCTGTGTGGGCTGAGAATGACTCCACACTGCTGAGGTGTCTGGTGTGTTGCTGAGTGTCGGGCAAAGGGGGAGCCGGGGTGAGTCGTTCTCAGCCAAGCGTTCCACGGGCCCTGAGTCACCGGCCAACCCGAGCCCTCTCTTCAGCTCCGGCCATGCAGCGCTTCTTTTTCCAGATGAATTCTAGTCTCTATTTTACATTCATGTTTTCCTGAAGCCTTTGTTACACTGAACTACAAAAACCCGTCCGCGTTCAATATCCATTAACTTGAAAATGTGGGTTTTTTTCTTTAGTGTCTCTCGCTCTCATTGGATGGAGATTATCACCTTTTGGATTAAGGTCTTTGTTGTGGCTGCCTTTTCATGAGCAGCTGGCATGTC
The DNA here is from genome assembly GCA_016806645.1 of Ophiodon elongatus. Classification (NCBI taxonomy): domain Eukaryota; kingdom Metazoa; phylum Chordata; class Actinopteri; order Perciformes; family Hexagrammidae; genus Ophiodon; species Ophiodon elongatus. The sequence continues at coordinate 976,368 of JACSYO010001581.1, read as the reverse complement.
TGACATTGCATACTTTTAGTGGCCTTTATGAGTTACACAGCAATGGTATGAAAAATTTAAAATAAATAATGACTAAAGTTTATTCAATGCAACATTTCACCAATATGACTGGCTAAAATGTGTTCATGAAACCTATTCTGTGCAGGACAGGCTATCTTACCTGCACTGCTTGATCACAAGTGTCTTGACCAAATGTTCAGATTCAAACTAATAATATTTGAAACACATCAGGGCAAAGGACTACGTTATTGCTGACAGCAAAAAACTAAATGAATGTCCAGCACATGGGTTTGAATGCGCTCAAAACGAACCTCTCGGCCCACCTATTGCCTCCACATGGCTCTCAACATGGCGACGGCTGAGCTGTATCAGCTGAGGTACCAGCCCCGGCTTTGACAACTTCTTTAACAGACTGTCACTAGAAGCGTGTGATCCCTGTTCAAACATGAGCCGACAATACAACCGCCTGAGAATAGAGAGGGGGAAGTGCGGCCCAGAGCAGTGACAGAGCCCTGCAGAGCCGCTCTTGTAAATCACGTCGGAGCCGGCTGTGAGTGCTAATTACTATCTTGGTGTGAAGACACAACTCAATCCGTGCTGAATGTGTGGCTATAAATGTGTGGCCGAGCGAGGCTGCCTGCGTGTGGGAATTCCCCCTCGTGTTCAACATGTGCGTGTGGGTCCAGGGTTTTTTTTCCGGCGACGGCCTGGTTTCTTTCACACATCAGTAGGATGGAGAGACAGAGTTATTACACCATGGAGAGCTGCCTTCACGGCACAGCTGCCTCAGTGTTCAGGCTCGGCGGGCCAGCCTATTCATTAGACAGTCCTGTTACTAAACCAGGGGCATGGTTTATGGGACAGTTCCGTGTGGGGAGAGATTCAGTCCTGATTCATCTGCCATTACTCCTGGCTTTGATGGGGTACTCACGACTTCCATGGGCCCAACATTTGAACGGCTGCACAGAAATCAACTTCTCACTCCGTGGCAGACTGCCGTGTTTTACGAGACTGAAGAAGGTGAAGGCAAGACATTCTTCACAGCACCAGGGTGGAAGTCCACTGCATCTAGTTTAAATACAATATATATACCAGTCAATCATGGCCTGAGTACAGGCAGCCCCATAACTCACTCATTCAGCTTAACAATACCCAAGTACTCAATGGTATGTCTTCAACCCTCTTCCTACCGACATATTTAACGTACACGGACTACTGACTGAATAAACTAATGTAAGAAACAACCGTCACAGCAAAATGTTAGCTTATTTCTTCTCAAAACATAAATAGTTATGCCTACAGTATATATTCAAATTAGCTCTAAAATGAGATGTTCTTCAAAATGAATATGTTTTTGGTTTTGATACCCACGTACAGTTTTTTACATTTACTTTAATTTAAACTCCGTATAGTTTTAAATGTAAAAAAAGTTGTGAATATGTTCTCTGCATGGTGGTGTTGCTACTTCCACCATGTAGATGGTCTGAGTACTTCGCCCAGCGCTGCATGTGGAGCACTCGGTCCTCGCATGGTAGCTGGATCAATCACTCCATCTAGTGCCAGTCACACTCAAAAGTAGAGCACAAGTTGTTGGACAGTGTCTCCGGGTGTATTTTGACCTTGGCATCGTACCTAATAATCAAGTCAAGGATCGTTAAGGACGGGTGAAGAGGACGAGACGTGAAAGAAAACAAGCACACACACATTGCAGCTGTTAAAGAGAGCGCCTTGCCACTGCACTTCATCTGCGTCCCTCTAATTACACCACTAGGAATAGATCCACAGATCCACCGAAGGGCCGCAAAGCGCCAGCCGGCACACCAAGAGCTGGCGGCCGCCGGCCCGCCCTCTGTAGAGCCTCCAACACACACAAGCCTCTGGGGTTTCTTACATAACTCTTCCCGGCCAAAACTTCAGGGCTTTCCATGCTCTGTTTGAGACACATCATTGTTTCCTGCTAAATCTTTCTTGTTTCGACCACTGAGGGAGCCTCAGAAGGCCCAGCAAGGTAGTCCAGTAAAAAGCCACTTCCCCCTAAATCCTTGGAAAGAGTTCACTTCGAGCCAGATCGGTGAACACGTCACTCAGGATTTGGGCTCTGATCAAATTAAGAGGCCTCTCATTATGGGACAATCCACAGCAGGCCGCTCAGAAGTGAAAATGAATAAAAGAATAAACAGTGATGAAAGGAGTCCTGCAATCACAACAGTGTAAAAGAGGAGTTCCTACACTTGTGTGAAGACTCGTCCTAATCTCATTACACGCCCCGACTGAAATGGGGAAAAAAGGGAAATCTGTGTTTTTTTGGCTCCACTTGTGGTTCTGTTTTCAGTTGTAACGTTAGCATGTATAGCGCTTTAGATTGGGCTCTCAGTATATGGAAGATTAAAAGTGTGCTTGGAGTTTTGAAGTTGCCGGTTGTCTGTGGAAAGGCTCACAGTGGGTTCAGCAGCCACCCTGACACCTACCACGTCTCCTGCTTAGTGCTCTGCTGAGGGGGCAGTTCTGTGGGAACCCAGCTCTCATGTTAGAGGAGAAGTAAGGTTTAAAAAGAGAGAAATGTACTTTTCTGTGTTGCTCATTGGTTACTGACGGTGACGTTGTCCACGCCGCCGCTTACTCGTGCGTAAGTGTTCACGTCCACAACAAACTAAACGCTTTGTGAGAAACCTTGTGAACTTGATCTACTCAAAGCGTGTGCCGACTGTAATTCACAGATTCAGCTTTACCGGCTCCTGCTGGCACCGCTTCCCTCTTAATGTCTCCTACAACTCATGTTGGCTGGTTTGGCAAACAGCTGCTCACTTATCACATGTTTTTGAGAGCCACGGCAGCGTTGGCGGCTCCGACTGTTTGGTTTAATGACTGGATCTGCAACACATCACGCTGAGAGGGATCCACCGAGCTTCAAAGCGGCCACGTAAGCCGCGGCGTTCGGCCAGCGGAGAAATTAAAGCTGCTGAACTCCAGATTCAGAGCGTTAACACAGCGGCGAACCAGTGGAGATCTGAGTGGAGATACAGAGGAGTTATGTCTACCTGAGGATGACGTCTCCTTCCCTCTGTGTGTGTGTGTGTGTGTGTGTGTGTGTGTGTGTGTTGTAACCCGAGATTCTATGTGTGTGTAATTCACACAGCCGGTCCGGCCGCAGCATGTTAGTGCGCGTGAGCGTGCCCACCCGGTTAGCTAGTCACCTTTTCTATTTTTTTTTTTTAAGTGCTGTGCGGTGGATCTAATATACGAACCACTCCTCCAACGTGAAGCGTGGATCATGTGAATTGTGAAAATTGACAATAAATGTTTGGATAAGCAACTGAAACAACTTTAGTGGGGTGGTAGAATCTGTTGCCAACATGTTGGTTTTGCTTTAAAGTAATACCCTTTTCACATTAATAGACTGTTTACTAAATGAGCGGTCATTTCAAGAAAAAAAAAGAATGTTAATAAACATTTTGACATAGAGCAGAGACATGAGCTGTAGTCTTTATAGAAACATAGTGGGTCTACTAATCAGGCTATGAGGTTTTCATTCACACAAAGTATCAAAAATAGAATCGTTGTGGTATTGCAATTGAATTTGAGGTTTCGGTATCAAAAAGGTTCAAACTATGACAAGCCGTCCCGACCAGCGGCAACATCGCAGACGTGTAAAACATGACTCTCTCTTCGCTGTGCTTTAAAGCAGGTAATTGTGCCGTTAGCTGAACTGAGCTGGGTTGTCTTCCGTGTGTGATTTCTGGGAAGGTGAAGGTGGGAGTAAGTGGGAGTAGGTGGGAGTAGGTGGGGGAAGGTGGGGGTAGGTGGGAGTAGGTGGTGGTAGGTAAGAGGGAGTAGGTGGGGGTAGGTAGGAGGGAGTAGGTGGGGTCCCAACAGCCGTGTCCCGTCTGCCTCGGTCTGCAATATCATCCTGATCCTGCTCACGCAGAGCTGCTGAGTTTGGTCAGAAGTCTAGGGAAGTGAAGGATTCTTGGGGCTTGGAGGTCACGGGGTGAGTCATCTCTCAGCGGCTCCTTTATTAACTGCACATTCGCACACAACACACACACACACACACACACACACACACACACACACCCACACACACACACACACACACACACACCCCACAGGAGTAACAGGAACATACACACGCTCACGCACACTGACGAGGTCGCCTGTTCACACTTACAAAGCCCCTACTGTCCCTTTATGTTTGGGGTCAGCATCGCTAAGAGAGTGGAAGAGGAGACTGAAACACTACGGGGAGAAAGGAGTGTGACATTTGATTTCAGCACACTGATCGTGAATAAAGTATATCCAAGTAATAATAATAATAATAATAATAATATAGTACATTTTTTACAACCGGTTGTCACTTGAGTAGCTGCATGTCTATTGAATGACACCACACAGATCCCAGTTTCATAGAAACTGTAGAAATGGTTGAAGAAAACCTTCCAATAGACCCTTCGCTAAGTCCCGCCCCTCGAATGCAGACTGGCCAATCGTAGTTGGGATCCAACAACGATCCAGCTCAGCTCCATAGACTTGCATGCAATCGTTTCAGATTCACAGAGAGGTTGGAAAGAGTTATGTGTTTCTACGGAGACATCAGCATCCACCACTTAAGGTTGGTGTCAAGGCATGTGTTATGGAAACTCAAGTTAAACACATGTTCACTGAGTATCACACAGTATAAATACACACACTATGGATGCCTTTGGGTGAGTTGGCCTGGGACAACCAGACGAGGCCTCATGTGAGCCAATCACACACCATGTTACACTTGGATGGAAGTGTAATCTCTCCCCTGCTTTCTATGCCTTCTGAACTTGCATAGAGCGCTCCAGCCCTTTCCTCAGAAATAAATGTGTGCGCGTGTGCGAGTACAGAGTGTGTCTTACCACTGGGGTTGAATTGCATACAGGATATGGGTTTGTCATGAGCTGGGAAGTGAGCCACCACTCCTTCTCCGTCTGAGTCCTCACTCACCAAGACCTGGAGTATATATATATATATACACACACACACACGCGCACACGCACACACACACACACACACACACACACACACAGAAAGAGAGAGAGAAAGAGAGAGAGAAACTCAAAATCATTTTCTAACAATAAGAACATTGAACCCGGAGCGGGACTTTCCCCTGCTCCAGGATTTCTCTCCCCGTGTTGGTTTGGTCTGGTATCATCACCGCACTCAGCAGTGTTCTTTAAACATCAGCCCGTGGTGAAGCAGCTGGAGGTCCAGCTCCTTTCTGAATGTGTCATTGCCCTCTTGTGGATAGAAAACAATTAGCATATCACCTGATCGGCAATAAAACAAGACAAACAAGCGCTCGGTTCAAAACCCTCCTTTGTGCTGCATCAAAGCAACGATGACTCATCGAGTCAGAGCTATATTTTATCAGTGCTGGTGCTTCAGTACGGGACCAGTGTGGACGGGGTATGGCACAACAATAGACAAGACAATGGCCCAATTTACTTTGGCAATAATGTGGCTGTTCACATGTGGCTAGGACAATACCCCACGACAGCGGCCGGCTCTTTCCCGTAAACGGGCAGCGACCGGCGTCAAATCTGGGTTTGGCTTGCTACTTCTGAAAGTTGCCTCAGAAAATGAAATTATAAGTCACTTTGCACAACTCGAGGCTGCTCCTAAATCTCCGTTGTCGAGACTGGGACAAATCTAACAAAGGCTGAGCCGAGACCGGGAGCTGGCAGAAAATCCCTTTAGTCACGAAGAGAGATTAGAAATAAGACCAGACATGGGGCCACTTTGTGCACGAGTGCGTGTGCGTGAGAGAGAGGCAGCGTGTATACGCGGGGCTGCATTGGGCCACAGTGTTGCATTAACGATGTCAGGGCATTTTAAATAGGAACTAGTCCAAACAAGAAACAGCTTCGAAAAAACTAAAGGGCTTTCGTCTCAGACTACAAGCAAGAAAATAAGCAGGGGGAGAGAAAAAAAAAACGGGAGGGGAAAATACAAAGAAAGAAAGAGGCTGGTGACATGAAGCAGATCACTTTTATTACGATGCAGGCAGACAGTGTTGTTCTGTGAGGGAATCCTGCTGGAGCCCTTTGAAACCAGAGTGTCCTCCAGAGGAGCGAGCCCATTACCCAGGGGACAGCGCTACGGGGCCGCTGTTCCAAACGGCACATTTCAAAGCCTGAAAGACATGGGAAGGTCCTGGACTGCCACACGGACACCGGAACCCGTCTCTGTCCTTTACCGGCCGTTTCCCCATTTCACCAAAAATAACACCCCCTCCCCTCCCCTCCCCTCCCCCCCATCATAATTCACTCCGTACTGCCCGCCCTGCCTCCCACTCCTCCGCCCCGTCGCCGTCCACTTCTCCTCCGCTCCTCGCTCTCCCGTCCCTGCTGGCCAGGCCGAGTCGGTGTTTATGGCCAGTATACGGTTACAGTGTGTCGGCTGGTGACAGAGTGCAGGCCTGCTTCTGAAGGCTTAGGTCCAGCTTATAAGACAACACACGGGCTGCAGGGCGGCTACAGTCCATGTGGAAGGTGGGGTGGGGAGGGAGAAGGCAGTGAATGCGTGTGTGGGGGGGCCACGGCCCTGACAAACTGTACTGTGTATGTGAACACGCCTCATTAAAAATGTGACAGCTACTGCAGTGTGATTAATCATGGTGAAGGGGATAAAAGCTTTTAGCAGTTCTTTACATGTGAGAGGGAGATCCTGTTGAAGGCAACTGGCATGGTTCAAACCAGAACCCGGGTTAGGCCCGTGTGCATCAGAACCAGAACCAGAAACGCTATCGGGCCAAGTATGTTTACACGGACAAGGAATTTGACTTGGTGACTGGTGTATAGCAGTAAACACAGTACAATATAAATATATAAATAAAAATAATAAAATGTACAATACAATATGATTAACAAACAAATAATATAAGAGGATGTTCCATTTGTCTGTTATTTAAGTGATCATTTAAAGTGTACAGTTGAGCAGGGATGTGTAAATGTGTGTAGTCGTTAAGGGGACCTCAGAGTCCCGTCAGTGGGGCCCCAGGCCTCGTCTATGAGCCCAACCGTAGTTGTGAGCTTTTGGTCCTGATGGACGGATGGATGGATTGCAGCCAATCACCTCTCAGCAGAGCGAATGATACAGTCTGCCCTGGTCCTTGGCAGTGGCTGCAGAGTACCAGATGCTGATGGAGGAGGTGAGGATGGACTCAATGATGGAGGAGGTGAGGATGGACTCAATGATGGCAGTGTAGAAGTGCACCGTTATTGTCTTTGGCAGGCTAAACTGCTTCAGGAAGAACATCCTCTGCTGAGCCTTCTTGGTGATGGAGCTGATGTTCAGGTCCCACTTGAGGTCCTGGGTTATGGTGGAGACCAGGAAGCGGAAGTACTCCACAGCTGTGACTAGGGAGTCACACAGGGTGGTGGGGGCAGAGAGAGATGCGTTCTTTTGGAAACCCACAACCATCTTCACTGTCTATAGAGCGTTGATCTCAAAGTTGTTAGGTCCGCACCAGGTCACCAGGTGGTCAGTCTCCCACCTGTAGGTGACTCATCCCCACCCAAGATGAGTCCAACGAGGGTGGTGCCGTCCGCAAACTTCAGGAGCTTGACGGACTGGTGACTGGAGGTGCATCTGTTCATGTACAAGGAGAAGAGCAGAGGGGAAAGAACGCAGCCTTGAGAGGAACCAGAGCTTCCTGCCAGACAGGAAGTGTGTGATCCACCTGCAGGTGAAGTCAGGCACGATCAGCTGGTAGAATAACGTGGTTGTGGACAATACACCCAAATGTAGCCATGAATATTCCAGTTGCTACCCTTTTTCAGTAAAGGTTTGGATAGATTTGCACAGGCAGAGGACTGGCTACCAGGATCCTAGTAAGACCCAGAGCAGCATCTGGCAGTCTGTCTGAGATAAATTGTTGTAGCCTAAGCTTCTGTAAACTATTGTATTGAGTTTGCTTTAGGTGAAATGCTCTAATTGAATCGGAGTTCCCTTTGGGAAACGTAAAGTTATGCAGTGCAGTATATGTGTGTAAAGGCCTGAAAATGCAGCTCTCAATAAAAACTCTCAATAAAAAACAGCAAAAGAAATGATCAGAACAAATCGGGCAGATTTTCTTTACTATTATTATTATTTTTTTGTATTTCGATGACCGCTTTTCAAAGTGGTCATATTTCTTAATATATAATGGCAATTGAAAAAAGTTGAAAGGCCAAACTTTCAAATAACTAATTAAAAAGCTGGACCCTGGATATAAAATCTGCCAAAAACAATTCAATAAAACGTCAAATACTGTGATTACAAAACAGCTTCATCATCTTCAGCAGAAAGCCATGGGTCAACAATGCACATACGGATGATATTAGCATTTTTCAGTATTTGCTTATATCATCATGAAAATCAATATTGGAAAAATGCATTATGTTTTTTAAGGCCCACCCCTTCTAACAACAATATTTTGGTGAGAAAAAAATATGATGTATGGCTAGAAACTTCTCACTCGTCCCCGAAATCTGCCATAAAAACTGTCTAAACTGAACGTTACGTCCTTACTTGACATGTGCATGCGCTCAGCCTTGAGCTTCCTCTGAGGTTACAGACCAACAGCTGACTGTTTACAGAGCGTCTCTCCTACCAGGGCTGCTGAAACAGACAGGGCTGTGGCTAAAAGCTTGGCTGTTAAAATATGCAACAAATCAAAGTCACACCTTTCAGCGAGCTGCGCAGGGTTAGGTGAATGGACCCGAGTGTTTCCACGCCAGAGGGAGAAAAAAAATGACATCCTTGGAGATTTTCCTGTTTCCCACCAAGCCGCAGAGGCCAAAGTTATGTTTACCTGGGTCACACATGACAAGAGAGAGAGGCAAAAGGCCAAGAACAAATTGGTGCCACATCCCATGCCAGTTTGTAATGTTGCCAGTCAGGATGCTTGCTATTGCTCCTCTGTAGAACTTAACAAGAACTTGGCACAGGATTCTTGCCTTCGTACGTTTTCTTTAGAAATACAGCTGTTTCTGATCTTTTTTGTTTGTTTTGTTGACCAGGATGGAGACACCTGATGACCATGTCAGGTTTACTGCGATACTGATTCCCAGGAACCTAAAACTGTTCATCAGCTTCATTGATGTAGACGAGAGGGAGGGGGGGTGGTCTTTGCCTCTTTTTTCTTAAAATCACCAATCAGCTCCTTGGTTTTACTGACATTGAGCAGTCGGATTGATGTCCTCTCTTTATGAAGTCTCATCGTTGTTCGTAATCCGACCGATGGCGGTGGTGTCATCTGAAAACAGACTTCTCTACATGATGGGGGTAGCAGCCTTGGTGTAAAGCGTGAACAGGAGGGGGCCGAGCATGTGGCCCTGGGGGGCTCCCATGTTCAACGTTAGAGCAGAGGAGGTGTGTTCGCCAATCCATACTGTCTGGTCTGTTTGTGAGAAAGTCCAATAACCAGTCACAGAGTGAGGAACTCGAGCCCGGAGTGCTAAGTTAACCATCAGTTTCATGTTGGAGGCTGAGCTGAAATCAACAAGCCTCAGTCTGAGGTCGGTGTTATTTTCCAGATGAGTGAGGGCTGAGTGGAGGGCAGTGGAGACGGCCTCCTCTGTGGACCTGATGGCTCTGTGTGTAAACACTGGTGAGGGGCCAGGCTGCCTGGCAGGTGGTTTTTGATGTGCTGGAGAACCAGTTTCTCGGAGCACTGCCTCCACCCTAAGTTAGAAGAACATCGTCCCTTTCTCCATCACCTCTGAGACTTGGCCATACAAAAACCTGAAAGGACGGCCCTGGACTAACTGCATTTGAAATGGAATGCTTGTTTTACTCTAATATTTGTGCATTACATATTACCATGTCCTCGTGATATTTTCATTCATGGCCAAGGAAAATTGAATTAGAACGTCATTGTTCGACTTTTGGATGAAAGCATTTGTCTGTAAATTATTGGAAGGTGAATTTTGCAAGGTAGTGAACTCAATAAAAAAAAAATGGCAATCAGGATTAGTAGAAACTAATTTACAGAAACATAAACACAACTACGGACCAATACGTTATCAAGTCCAACAGCACTAAGTGTGTTTACATGGCTATGTTGTACATTCCCAACGTGTGCTGTCACAGATTTTATTTCACTACAACACGCACAGGTCTGCACTGCTCACATTTCATTTGACAAGTAAGGAGAAAAAAATGGAAGAGCAATTTCCCCCTAATTTGAAGAATTACAGAAATTAAAGTACTACTTCACACACAAAATAACCATTTGTATATCGATTTCTCGACATGTGTTATTTTGAATTACTGAAGAAACCTACCCCGCCACTACCATCTAATGCCCGGAGTCATTTTAATTATTACGATTGTGGCAGAAATGCATGTGTTTGGCAAATACCGGGGCATACCACTCACTAAACGAGACTGGGATTATACTGCACAGGTTGTGTGAGAGATTGTAAGCCACTTATTAAAACATTAACCATCCCAAACAAAAGCAGAAGCACTGGACTGACCTGTCCTTCGCCAACACTGTGTGTGTCAATGATGGTCACCACGCCGGGGTTGTGGGGGCTGCGGCGACTCGCACTGTGAGGCGTGCCCTCCTCATCCGGAGCGCCTGCTGGCAGTGTGCCGGCCAACTGGGTGACAACTTTACCCACCATTGTCAGGCCCGTCTTCAAGGTCTGGAGGGGAACAAAGAAACAAGAGGATATCGGTGCTTAAAGATCTGACACCTGACGTTATGCATTTCTAATATTCTATGAAATATAATGTATTTTCTAGTTCACTTAGCTTTAGGCCTTTGCGGGCAACAAAGATGCATGAGTTTAAGTGCAGTACAGTGCCTGTGTGTGTCTGTGTGTGTGTGTGTGTGTGTGTGTGTGTGTGTGTGTGTGTGTGTGTGTGTGTGCATCATGTTCACTAGATGCCTGCTGATAACTTGTAGTGCTGATGACTTGTAGTGCTGTGGTCGCAAGAGACACCCGTGTGTGTGTGTGTGTGTGTGTGTGTGTGTGTGTGTGTGTGTGTGAGGCTCCTCTGTGTCCGCTTAAGGCCCAGCCAGGGTGTCTGGCTCAAACACACCTCTGTGGCTCGATTGAGGGAAATGGATAGTGCTGCTTAAGTGGAGTCTATCTCACCTACTACACTGTCTTTGTCTAATGGAGTCCAATCCGTGTGACTGTGTGTCTGTGTGTGTGTAAGCGCCAAAGGGGCCCCGGAGAGCCTAATCAGGCATTCAGACTAGGCGGCCCTGTCAATACAGCATGGCGCCTTGCGTTTGTTGGGTCTGAGGATCACCCACTGTCTCTCCTCGCCACTCGGCCAGGCACACTAACAGTGTCTGCTGCTGACTGTGTGTGCGTGTGGACGCCTGCCTGCCTGCGCATGTGTGTGTGTGTGTGTGTGTGTGTGTGTGTGTGTGTGTGTGTGTGTGTAAAATGCCAGAAGAGGCATCAATTATTAAGTGAGGCGTTTGGCTCCTAATTGATCAACACTAATGTGTTTTCTAATCACTGCAGTTGTGGAGTTCTTAGTGGTAGTCCAAACAGGGGCTATTGATCTGCTGGTGGGGGGTGGAGGGGGCGGAGGCAGACCTTGTCTGATGGCTGGCAAAAACACTTGAACACACACACACACGCACACATGCACGCACGCACGCACGCACAGCTACGGCCTGATGTCGCCATCTAAACAAATTACAACCTAATTTATGTGAAAGGTCTTTCTCAACCATACACCCGGGAGTGATGGGCAGCAGGATTTATGTGATACACAAATTTACCATAACAGGGCAAATTTGGAAGAAGGAGTCCAATTGGCCAGAGCTGTTGCACTCTCTCTTTTATCTTTCTTACAAACAAAAGCCATTACACTTTATTGCTACCCCCCCCTAACCCCTCCCCTTTTTGTTTCCATGTCTCTGGACGTCAGCACTAAGAGCCAGCGTGTCGCGCCACAAGCCAGAAGGAGATACCTTGTCATCCATATTGAGATATATGGTCTTAAATGAGGAGAGGGTGGGCAAGCAGACTGCCTGTCTGCATATCAATACCCCCGCCGCGCCATTATCCACCCCACACCATGTCGCCCCGCTAACCTGTTAGCGACACAGTGCTCTTTGTGGTGCACACTACCATTAGCCTGTTAATGATGGACTGCAGGTGAAAATTAGCCCGTGTGGCTAAACCTGGCACACTTAAATGATGGCTCATGTAAATTAATGTGCATTGTCACTTCTTGAATAAAATAAACATTACGTGAGACTTCTCTCACGCTAGCTGTTGGGGACACAATCGCTCTTTGTAAATCAATTAGATCCCTTTGGGATAAAATGAGGAGATGGACTAGAACCATACGAGGAGCTGGGTAGTTAGCATGTGTTAGCAAGCAGCTAAATCAGACCGGGAATGACTTTCACTTGGTATCAAAGGGGGCTGTTGGCTATTAGTGTGCCTTCTGAGAGTCCCTCCCCCGTGGAGATGAGTGAAACAAGACCATTGGAGGGAAGTAGATTACAGTGGGAGAAACAGATAGGCAGGTTGATGAAGTGTCTCATAAGCTCAGCCCCAGTCAGCCAGGCGGGCCAGGTGGATCCAATGTCAGCACATTTACAGATGGTGTAGGCAGAGCTGGAAATACTGGATGATGTGCTATTTTATCCCAGCGACGGCTAAAGACAGACCAACAGGCCTGTAGCTGCAGACCGAACAAGAAAACTCATTTGAAACATTTAAAATGAAAGGAAAGCTAGTCGACAGTAATTCCTTCTGTAGGGAGACATGGCTGAGGATATGAGGACGGAAAAACGATAAAAAGCACTAAAGTTTCTTTTAGTTGGAAACTGTGTAGGTTTGTGTCATACCGTACGTGCTGCATTCAATCTCGACAAGTTTTCCTCAAATTTGTATTTCCTTTGATGTCCAGTAAAAATTGAAAGTAGATTATGATAACAAGCGTTGGGAACATGTTGGGTTTTCTGCATTTCAAGTTCTTCATTTGTCATTTGCACAACAATTCTAGTGGAGCAGTCGTTGGCAATGAAATGCCTTGTTCTCAGGCTCCCTCCAACAACGCTACTACTACATATTTATAGATTAAATCATCAAATTAAATAAAAATGACAATCTAAGACATAAACATATAATAGTGCTGAAGCTAAAACATATATATTCATTGTATATGTAAAATAGAATAAAATAAAATAAAATAAAATATAGTATAAATGAAAGTACTTGGGTAGAGTTGTGTAAAATGAATCATTAACAGTAATGTAGACAGCTGGTGCAGTAGTGTAGGTAAATGTACACGTGTGTTTTCTCTTACTTTGGCAGCATTGATCACTGTCGCTGTGTAGGACTGAGCATTGTCACCACAAGCTCCTCCGCGAGACTGGTGGCATCTGATCAACTGCAGAAACACAACGATTAACGGATGGAGACGGGACGGAAGTCCACAGAAGATGTAGAGTTTGGAAAGAAAAATTTGGAGAAATGAACTCATATTTTAGACATCCAAAATCCTCCCCTCTTCACTCTTTGTGAGGAAATTGGTTTTGCTTTGAAAGAAACATTACACAACCAAACAGCCAATCTTCACTGATTTAATTTCAAATACAATATCACTTAAATGGCTCCATCCCAGTATTACTCTTACTGTCCAAAAAAAAACTAGATTTTGTCATTTCTGGAAATCCTTAGGCAGTCACACAAACAGTGGCCCCATCTGTCAATTACTTGAGTGGGCCAGCACCAAAACACTATTATGCATTAAATGTATTGTAGAGTGCACAATAGAACATTCTGGGGTTTCTAAGTACTTAACAATCCCATTACACAGAAGAGAACAGAGAACTCTTATGCATCTGTTGATTTTCAAAATGTTATCATCTCTCTTGGACTCTCCGTGGAATGAGTTGTTTATCCAGACAGATTAAAGAGGCAGATCAAATGCATTTTTGGGATTGTAAATATGTCCCCTTTTCTGATAAGGCACTTCTGCAGTGGATGACTGTGTGTGTGTGTGTGTGTGTGTGTGTATTACCTTGTTCTCGGCGTAGGCCAGCCAGCGGCTTCCCAGAGCTATTGGATTTAGGCTCGGGCCGGGGCAGGGATAGCAGCCTGAAAAGACATCAAGATGGTGAAATAACAGGGGCACCAATGATGATTACAATAGGAATAAATAACCACATGAGTTTGCAAGTAAAAACAGGAACACATGCAGGGGTTTTTCATCAGCCTTCTCCAGGAGGAGAGGCTCTGTAACTATCTTAAACCATTAACGTGTTTGTGGGAGTCTCTTGTTTGGCAAGATAAATGTGAGTCTAATGTGGGTGACGTGGCTGCAGGCCTGTGTGTGTGTGTGTGTGTGTGTGTGTGTGTGTGTGTGTCTGTGTGCACAGCATGAGCTAATGGAGACTGTGGTACCCAATAAATTGAGGATGGCTCCTCTGCTGATTGACTAACACAAGAATCCCTGTGGGGACACACGCAAACACAAGCCGTGTGCTATCAGCAGAAATAAAAATAGCCACCAATAATCCTAAATGGCAAACAAAGCTGCGCCTTCACAAACAGATAAAACGTCTCGGACGTCAGAAGAACGGATTCTTTTTTTTCTTCTGCTCTTCCCACTCGAACAGATGTGGAAGTAAACAAGAAGGCTATGACTAACAAGCAAAACCTGAGCTCCGGCTACAGGGGCGTCCATCCCTTCTGCTGCGAGACAGAATCAAGCCAAAACAGGCAAACATGTGCTTGTAAACAGACTGGAGTAATGATTGATATTGTCATAGATATCTTTAAATGCAAGCAGATACAGACAGGGACAGTTTCCAGTGTGCGTAAACACAGGCCCTCACACACACACACACACACACACTGAGCTAATATAAGTGTGTAGAGGTGTGGGGAAAATGGCTCGCTGACAATAATTTAGTGCTCAGGGAGCAGATGAGGTGGAGACAGTAATTTAGTGTGCCGCGTTGGGGAAAGGGGCTGGTGGGGAGAAAGTGGGTTGGGGTAAGCCACAAGGGCTGCTGGTAATGCCAGAGAAGCCTTTTGTGCCTCTCCAAGGCCGAGGGGAGCCCGGGCAGTGAGATAACATGTGTTTGACATCCTGGGTGGGGAGCAGGGGGCTGAGGAGGGGAGCGGAATGATGGGCGGAGTCAAAGGGAGCAGGGTTCAGGCTTCTGAAGGCTGAATCCTGAAGGGCCTCTGTGAGCGTGGCAACGGCTGAGCCTCGTGCTCTGATAGTCCCCATTTTAAAATGTCCATCTCTCGGATGTACCTAAAGTTTACAAAGTAAAACTCAGAATCAAGAACAACTATCTACCAATAATAGGAACGGCCATCAAGGCAATATACAATATACTGTCAACGGATATTCTACATTCGGATATATATTTGAATTAATTTGAAATTTGCAAAAAAAACAACAGACATTTGAATATGAAAATGTATATTTGATTGGGTAAAATCGACTATTATTTCCAATGGCTTGTGCGATGCCACGCCGGCTTGTTGCCGGTGGAGCAAAGCGTGGGCTCAGGACGCCCCTTGATTGAACTTTGGGTGCAGCGTGCCGCGATGTTAAGTAGTGGCGGGTGCAGAGCAAACCGCATCCTGTGTGAAAGGCCCCGACCACGGCTATCTGCCTCATGCGCACGGAAAGCACCGCAGTCAGTCACGCAATGTCACTTTCAGTATCGGAAAACCAAACGGAGCGTTGGTCCAAGTTGAACGAAGAATCACAACAACAGGAGAGAGAGAGAGAGAGAGAGAGAGAGAGAGAGAGAGAGAGAGAGAGAGAGAGAGAGAGAGAGAGAACAAATCAGAATCAGCTGCGCTCGAGATGAGACTGGAGGCGTTGTATTTATAAAAAGGTAGAGTTATCTTTATCAAGCGACAACCCACATGGCCAGACTTTTACAAGTACAGTCCTGAAAAGTCTCATAGGTCGAACCGTTGCAAAAAAAAGGAAGCTATGATGGGAACAAACGGAGAATGAAATGTTCAAAAACTATAACCTGTAGATCTCAGATTAATAAACTGCAAACTTTAATAAGTCGGACGACGTGACTGCTCCCCCAAAAGTGAGGCCATGTCAATCGGCCCCTGGTGGCTGGCTGCAGCGTGGCTCCTAAACCCCGCCCCCATGGGCTAAACTAAAGAAGTGTTTTCCTAAATATGCTTTCTGTCGTTCTAGAAAGTTCTTGCCATGCTGATGTATGCTCGAGTAGGGGTCAACCGATAGTGGATAAAAAGAGTTGTTCGACCTCACTATGAGACTAGAACTCTGTGAAACGTTGATGGACATTCTTGTGTGACAAACAGCTGTGGTGGTGCTAACGCAGCAGCTAGGTGGCTCTGCAACCACGCTCGGCTCATGATTGGTCAGAAGTGCAGGATGGCCGCGCCCGCATCCGGGATAGTTTTGCTCCACTGTTCTACAGCTGGAGGGAAGTTCAGATGCGTCGTCCATATTATTCAATTCAATTAAATTTATTTTGTATAGCCCAAAATCACAAATTACAAATGTGCCTCAGAGGGCTTTACAATCTGTACACATACGACATCCTCTGTCCCAGGACCTTTCATCGGTTTTTATATATTATATATTCAGTTTATGTCATTCCCTCAGCGGTGGCATCAGATGGAGCAGCATGGCCAAAGGTGTGGTCCCACTAGCACCAGCCTCTGCCAGTATTCACACATGTCCCGTTCGAGTCAATGGAAGTCAGTACAGTTAAGTCATGGGTGTGTTTGGTCTGTGGTCAACCAATACAAACAGTAATGCACTGTGGTGTTCTAGTGTTGCGCCATCAGCTGCACAAATCACACAGCAAGCCGCTCTATTGCTCTCATACACACAAAATCTATGATCGTACTTCTCCGTCTTTATTAAATGCCCCAAAGAAGTAGAGCTCAAAAAGGTCCTGTCACTGAGACTGTGACTATGTGTGAGATTTCTAGACAATAACAAATAGTATGAAGAGTTTGAAAAAGTAGAGACAACAATGAGTCTGCTTCAGAGAAATGAGCACAGCCATCATTGTTGGTTTTTTACATGGCACTAATATATAACCAGATGACACATATGACCTTTTACTGTACCAAAACAAAGTATGTACCAAACCATTGTGAATTGTTCCACTCACAAAACGTAGACACGGCCATGGAAACCAGTTGAACAGAACCCCCACGCTCACAGCACACACACACACACACACACACACACACACACACACACACACACACACACACACACACACACACACACACACACACCACTTGAACGCAAAGCGAGAACATAAACATGGGACGATCCTTAAGTGCTCATAAAAAATAAAAATAAAACACGACATGTCCACCGGCTCATCCCTGGAGAAGTAGTGGACACGCGGCGGGAGGACGGCTCATCCGGAGAGGAGCTGCACACGGAGCAGGGCCCTTTTGTTTACTGCTCCTCTGGCCCAAACAGACCAAACAACCAAGGAGAGGAGGCCCCCGCGTTCAGGAACGATTAATAACTATTGAGCATGTTTGGTTTCCTGTGGCTCAGACACTGATAGGGAAGGCAGGCAGACAAAGAGGAGACACATTAAAGCCAGCCAGTAAGGTCAGTTTACTCCAGTCAATGACTTAAGTGGACAGCGATGGCCTTGTAATGCAGTCTGGCCTTTCTTTCACAGCCTCCTGCAGCAGACATGGCAGGTACAGCCAGCAGGATGCAGGAGTGTGTTGTAAACAGTCCCCCCCCCAACCCCCCCCACCCCCGTTCACATCGCGTCTACATGCAGTTTAGTCACACTGCAGAGCTCCAGAGAACCGCAGGCCTTGGTGGCTGGTTCATCATGTGAGTGTTAATGGGTTGAGAATTATCTTTTTTATATCTTAGTTGATTGGTGCTGTTTCCTTGCAGCAGAGAACACTGTGGGTTTCCCCAACATCTCATCTATATTATTTTCCAGTGGAAATAAAATAATATTTCACAAGAGATGACAATCTACATTAAATCGAACTTCTTTGTGACATGAATGACAATTGAACTTCATAAAAGATTCTTTTCCTTTTCCTGTCCGGAACTAAACAGCAGGTCCGAACACGCCTAAACACGGCTAAAATATCAAACCCGGGTTCGAGGACTCAGAAGGAGCTCCTAACAGACAGGTATCACACTGGAACATCGATTATTGTATTACTCTTTAACCAGGGCGATCCTCAGCTGTGTATGTAAAGTAAGTCTGAAAAACTGTTTCTTACTTGTGACAAAGAACTTCTTAGTGAAGGTGCAGCTGTCAAATGCTGCAATCTTCTCCTGGAGGCTCACAACCAGGATACTTTGAAGAGGGGGAAACAGATCCATTAGTAGAATGAAGATGTTGTGCGTCGTGAAATACGAGCCGTTTTGAGATCTGACATACTGTTTGTTGCAGTGGAGATCGTAGATGGGCGTCTTGAACTGAATTGATTTGACCATTTCCCCGGTCCGCAGAGAATACAGGTCAACGCAGCAGTAGGGAGGGCTGGTCCTGAAGAGAGAAAAACAAAGGCTTTTAGTCAGTCTATGAATAATTCATGCAGACCTTAAAGTACCGAATGATACAACTTCAGGGCAGGATACTTATTTAAAACATACATTTTCTGACACACAACTAATGCTATTCTCTTTTCAATTGATAGTGTAATCAGATGACTGTACATATGCATTAATAACCTTTTGTGTTCAGGCATCCTTTAAAGCCACGTAAACACCCAAAGTGGGCGCATACCAATGTGAGAGGCAGATTGATTGAGAGGGAAAGTTATGTGGAACACAGTTGTTGCAGTAAAAGTAAAACAAAAAAAAGTCATTCTAATTACCTTTGGAACCGAGCCCAACATGTGTAACCCTTGACGGATCACTTTGCTAGACAACTTGAGAATCTCTGTTCTCGTTGCCAACATCGTGGCGAAAGCAGCCCTCAAATGTCCGTCCTTCTCAACAATTCACCACGGTGGTTTACTCCTCAGCACGGGACCCCGACAAAACAAACCCCGCATGCTAACTCATCAGGGCTCATAATGAGTGTGTGTGTGTGTTTCTTCTTTTTGTTGCTCTTTACAGCCATTGCGACGACTGTTTGGTAGATGGCGCGACAAAGAAAAGCTGTCGCAGGGTCACTTGGATCCAGCTCGTGTCCTTTTCAGTGAGATTGAAGTTTTATTTCTAAAGCGACATAATGAGGCTCCTCCAACGAGCCTTCCGCTCAGCTACAGAGCCAGGGCGTTGTGTACGTCTGTGCTGGTGTGAGCCAGATATAAACTCATTATTCGGGCCTGTGTGTAAATTGTAGCGGCCAAATATTGGTTACAGGAGACTGATGGGCTGTTATC
The DNA here is from genome assembly GCA_016806645.1 of Ophiodon elongatus. Taxonomy (NCBI): domain Eukaryota; kingdom Metazoa; phylum Chordata; class Actinopteri; order Perciformes; family Hexagrammidae; genus Ophiodon; species Ophiodon elongatus. Next base: position 957,016 of record JACSYO010001581.1, on the reverse strand, counting down.
TGAGCGTGAGGAAGCTACAAGGTAGGAGAGTCTCACCACGAGGCATGCAGGCAGTCAAAGACTAACTCCCTCATTAAACCGCCTGCCAATCACTTGCACATTAAGCTGCATCTTGCTGGAAGCATTTCTACATTGTTTCTCTCAGCAGCTCCGTCAACATATCAAAGAGGAGGGTGAGGTGGGGCAGCCTACACCAACATGCTGGTGAAGGAGAACCTGAACATAAATCTTAATCCCGTGCTTTAAGCGCTGTGTTTAGTCCACTTGTGCACACTGAGTGCAGTTACATGCCTCATCAGTCTCAGCGTGAACAGTTTCTGAACAATTAGGAGGCATTGGCTGAAGCTTCAAGTTAAATGTGTGTAAACTTGGATTGACTATAAGTGGAGTTACTAGTGAGAAAAGGAACATTGCTGTTGTAAAAGAATAAAAACACACCTGCATGCGAGCAGTGATTATATTTAGATGGTGATGGTTAGGTTAGAAAGGACGATTAGGCTGATGTGATTACTTGATCAATGAGGAAAGCCCCTTCCTGCACACTCCAGACAGAGCAAGACACCATTAGGAAATAACACGTTTAACCAGCCGACAGCTGTTGCCAAACCACCAAGGGAAATCTGGGCATTGTTCAAATGACCAGCTCCAAAAGGGGGAAGACTTTCTTCCACTACAACTCAACACGGATGACCTCAGCCATGTTGGATATTGCTGCAGCACACCATGTTCCACTGACCGACTCCACTGTGACAAGGTCTGTCTGCCTTCCCAATCACCAGCGTCGCTCCTTTTCTTCTTTATGGTGGAAAGAGATCTGCTTCTCCCATTAAAGCTCTGACACATGCACACACACGGGGTGAGGAGCCGGGGGCAAACAGGGGAGCGGAATCCTTTTTAGAATACATATCGGAGCAGAGCAGAACCCCCACGCCTTTACGACATCAAAACTAGACGGAAAGTGTCAACAACAATTTATGATCATCTTTAAAACTGACAATCCAACAAGGTTGGATTGGCCAGATGGCAGTATGTTGATTTAAACTTCTCTCTGAAGCTCTCTTTATTCATTCTTCACTCAACGTCATGTATCCTCTGTATTAGAGATGACCCTGTCTGTACTTGATATAAAGACAAGGCCCTGGCCCATGGTTGAGTGTATTTGAGTCTACGAGTGACCTGTCCAGGTATACCAGATGTTTACATCTGAATGCCATCTAGCATGTTAACGAAGTACAAAAGCTACGACTGGCACGGTACATGGCACATTGGCTACACAGCAATGTGGATGCAGCTGTGACATAAAGTGAAAAGAGGGACACATTTAGGAATGTAGCCTTATGAACTTGGTGGTATTGTAATTGGCGGTCGCACCCATGGCAGCTCCTACTGAGGTTGTAGGGCAGCTGGTTTTTCTGTTTAGTTTAGTGGCACTAATACATTAGAATACGTTAAGGTGTGGAGAAAGAGGGTCATCTTACATGAAATATCAATAAAATTGATCAAAATGCAGATTATTTTAAGACTAAAAAAGTTAACAACGATGCTGTTGGTGGTGATTGTCCCAAGATCCGCTGTCCTCCGACCACACAGCTAGACCTGCCGGACCAACGGCCACCTAAAGCCAAGTGACCGCTCCAGCAAGATGAGGTGGAGTGCTGGTACGGGAACTAAGCTAAGACCAAAGATCAAAGGGTGTTCCACCAATCCCTGCTGATGTCCATCGCAGAAAATAATAAGGAGGAAATAAGATTGAAAGGTAATCCCAGCAGACGGGGGATCTGGGACTGTTGTGCCCACATCTTCAGAGGGGCCCGTCTCCATCGTGGCGTCCCAGATCAAGCAGACTACAAGCGCATGTCGCTGTGCTACCCTGTGTCCTTAGAACGTCAGTAAATGAGCCTTGAATTGAGCCGCCAAAGAATCGGAGGATGCCGGACCGTGACTCCAAGCTGCAGCTGATACCAGGACTCCATCACCGAGTGATGAAGCCATCACCAAGCATCACATCACACACACTTCAGTTAAAACCAGAGGCAGGACTTTTTACGGACAATTACTTTTTCTTAACACGGACAAAGGCAGGGACACACACCCAGAGATCTAAGATGAAATGACTGCAGCAGCAACATCCAACAACCATCTTTTCTTTGTGGCTGGTCCATGAAGGAAGGCCCCTGGAAGTGTATGTGCAGCATGTGCACACAGACTAGTGTGTGTGTGTGTGTGTGTGTGTGTGTGTGTGTGTGTGTGTGTGTGTGTGTGTGTCACTGCTTGGATGTCAGTGTGAGTGTGTTCCTCGCTCCGGTCCCGGCCCATACGTACTTGAGAAGATAGAGGAGGTGCCACGGAGAGAAAGTTTAGAACAATCCCTGATTCATTTTTCCGTCCTCATGGCTAACGTCTCTTTCAACATGTCAAAGGTCCGAGCGCAGCTACCATTACCAATCAAGAGCACAGACATTAAGATTAATACAAAAATTTCACCCGACGATAATTTACTTTTAGGCGGCTCTATCATCGATTTCAGCATTATCAGAGTCCGATCAATCTAATTCAAAGCTCTATCCCGAAAAATGGGCCTCTACAATTGATTCAAAGGGACCATGATAACCCACTATTATAGAATCAAAATGGCACAGGGTTCAATTGTTTTGCTTTTGCAGTATTTTAACAAATGACCCAGTTCTAATGGAGGCAATGCGGGGTCAGATGTAATACGATTTCCTGATGCCGGGGACGTTGGGGCGTAGGTTGAAAGCAAGGCTAAATCACAATTATCATTATGGATCATGGCGGGATGTCAGTCCTTGCACATGTTAAGGTGATGCCGAGCACCATTCCCCAGCTCAGTAACAGGCCTATTATGATGGCCCTATTAGATCAATGTGTCAATTACTATTACTCAAACTGGCCCCTGGGTCTGAAAGGATACAAAACGAGGGAGATGGAGGAAAGGAGGCTTGGCTCATTTACTTCCTCTGATAGGACAAGAAGCTTCTCCAGAAATTAAGCAGAAAATGGAGTGGCCCTGCCAGATACACAATGCACAACATGCTAAATGATAATAGAACATCAGAGAGAGAGAAAATCACTCTTCTTCCATTTGGTTAAACTGTTGTTGCACAATGCATATGTCATAAATTGAAGGATAAAAAAAAAAAAAACCCTAAGGCACAGTATGTATGTGTATCGTGTATGGCTGCTCTGTGTATGTAAAGTTTGGCTTCTGTCCTTAAACTATCGTCCTCTCAGGGACAATGATAACATGCAGATGGCTGGGAGGCAATTTTCGTTGGGGGATCAACTAAGTCATAAGGATACAAACATGTCGTGTCAATTCAATGAGCAGACGAGGAGACATTTTACTAGATAAGAAAAAACTTTGACCTTCTGGTGAAGTTGTGTGAAAATTCATGGGATCAACAAAGTCATTAGAATGCATCCACTGATGACTATGAATAGCTGTACAAAACATAACAAAAAAAAATGAGAAGATGTTGAGGCATCTCACAGCAAAAATGTCAACCTTGAAATGAGACCTTTCTGATGCTAGATTGCGACGCTGTAAAGCGATCAGGAGCCACACCTGCTGAGCTGATCTCCCTTTGGATTGGCCCTCCAGTAGACCCTGGCTGTGTGGCCCCTGTGCTGCACTCTACCCGATCTGGACGACTTCCTAACAACACAATGTTTAATGTGACTTTTACAACCATATCTAAGTCTTAATTTTAGTTATGCAGCTGTTTACAATGGTCATTAAGGACCATTATGGACGGCGCAAGCCTTATTATTGTGCAATTATCGTCAATCTATTCTGTGTACTTCCTCCTATATGAAACATGTTGACATCTGTTATTTTAATTTACACATCAATGCTGCACTTATTCCATGAGTACTTTCCATCTGACTGAGAGAATCTGCACACATCTTTTTATGAACGTGACCTAAAGCAGGGGATCAAAACCGCACCAGCTCATGTGGCTGAGGAAAGCAAGGATGGAAGCCCGAGGAGGAATAAAAAAGCAGGCAAATAAAGTCATTTACAACGAAGGGACGTCATCACATTTCCGACTGGTGCAAGGTTTTACAAGCTCCCCAAATACGAACGACAATTACATGCTGTGGAAACGCTAAACAAATACAACCTCGGGTTGGAAAGGCAAGGCTGGCTCTGCTGGAGGACACCAACGCTCCAGCTGGAGGCTGTGGACTGAAAATACTTGGGAGGATTTCACTGGGTCCAGGTGACAGGAGCTTAAATATGGAAAATAAAATGTTATTAACTTTACCAAGAATCCAATAGTTTACTCGACAAGTACTCATCATCATTGTATTCTTCCCAGAGAAGAGGAGCCTCTGAACACAACGCAACATAAATTCTCCATAGCAACAAGAAAGGCAAATATCGGGACTACATTAAAAGTTGATTTTTGACCATAGAAACAGAAACTCATCACGTAATCTATAGTCAGCCTCATAATCTCTCGTGATCTATTGAAGCCATTCTGTAGCTTTGCATCATATCACATTACCTTCCTCAGAAGATGGAGTTTGCCCAGTTGTCATAGCGTCATATACTACATACTAGGATTTGCATGTTTGTACTTTAGGGGCCTCTTGTCCATGCATGGGTAATCAAATCTGCATCTACAGTTCCATGACAACTGGAAGAAAAGCTGTATCGGAACATTCTTTTCGTACTCCCTCTCGCTATTTGTTTTGTTTTTTACTCCCCCTCCTCTCACTCTCAGCTCAAACCCAGCCCCCCCATACACAACAAACGCTGGCCACATCAGAGCCGGATAGGGGCCAGAAGGGAGCCACAGTGATTCCGGCAAGCTGCAGGCATTAGTAGGAAAGTAATTAGGGTAAAAAGTTCAACCACAGCGCCATGTCTGCAGAGCTGCCAGAAATACATTTCCTTCTGCGTCTAGGACTGCACATACAACACAATGGCCAGTATTTTGGAAACACAGTGACCTGTGTGTGTTAGTGTCTGTTTGTGTATTACAGCATCCCATCCTAGCAAAGAGTGAAGAAAAATATGAAACTAAACTACTAAATCTGACTCTAAAATAGGTAAAACTAGAGTAAAATGAATATCAACTTTAACTTCACTGTAGGAACTACCCAGCAACTACAACAATAACAAGAATTTCATTGGACACGTGGGAATTTATGTATCGGCAATAAAGTCTATAAATCCAGATTATTCCTTCTTCTTTTGTCAGCAGGGAAGTGGATATTAATATTCATTACCCAAACCATAGCTTGCATTAGATCAAATTTTAGCATTTTTTTTGCCTTGTGCCAATTTTCTGTCTAAGTTAAGTGGAAGCACTTGACACAAGAAACATCTGGTCATGGAGGAGTTCCTTCTTGTGCTTTGACATCTCAAAGCTGGATCTAGAAATGCTCTATCTGATTTCTTTGCTTTCTATCTGCTTGTGCATAAGGAGACGTGCTAGAGGACAGCTGGAAGCCAGGCTACATATATGTGTTACAATGCAAATGACTTAATGATTATTTCATCAGGTGCTTAGGCTTCCGGCTCTCAAAACTCACTTTCCAGCCACATCATAGAGTCCTGGCTCAGGGATCGGGTAGGAAAAAGGTCAAAACTAAGCCCAAATCTATCAAACGTCTCAGAACCACTCCTTTGAAACGTGCTTAGAGTTAACATCGGACCGTAAACACCCCTACCGTAGAGACGACTGCCCTAGTCTGACTTTCAGCAGGAGACGGATGACTCATTGGACTGACTTTGATGTTGACTCTCACGCATAAAGCAGAAATTATGACGACGTGTTGTAGTTTTCCTGACGGTTGCAGCTTGCAGTTTAGATAGTGCTAAAAACAAAACATAAAAAATGCACAAGCTTTATGTAGATAGTCAAATAATATAGGGGACTAAGCTATCTGGGTTACATGCAAAGAATATTATCCCATAATGCTATTCACCAATAAGACATTTAGTTTAGGGACAAAAATAAATCTGTACTTTATCTGTGGTTTTGTAGGATATTGCTGCCGATATGGTTGGCTGTGAGAGAATCAAACTATCACACATTTTCCCTGAGTCGTATGATGTGTCAGGCAGCTCGTATTCTGCAGAGAGAGCATGTTCTTTGTTTTGCATGCTGAAAAGATCAGTCAAAACAAGACAAATACGAGTATCCAGCCATGCTAGTGGCTCTGTGAGCTTGTATGTAGGCACGGCGTCACCATGCTAGCATGCTCACAATGACAATACATATGTTGACCATGTTTACCATAGTAGTTTCTCAGGTTAGCATGCTAGTAAAGTCAGGCTGATGTCATCTGTTTTGTGAGTATTTGGTCATAAACCAAATAAATGTCTGTAACAAATTTCATGGCAATCCATGCATTATTTGTTGAGAATTTTCACTTAAATATCAACCTCATGGTGGTTATCAAGGAAAAGTCAGGGTATCACCTAAATCATTTGGATTCATGCTGTGAGAACCATATATATGCCTTTACAAAAGTTGGTGCAGATCCATCAGACATTTCACAGAAATGTCAACCTGCTCGTGACGCTTGAATGAAAAGTCAGGGGATAACCAAAGTCGCGAAGACTGCGCTCCAGTGACGTCTGTAATTGCATAGCAATCCTTTCAATAGTTGCTGAGATAGTTCACTCTGAACCAAACAAGTAGACCTGCTGGTGCTGCAAGAGAAAAGGTCGTGGGATCACCGGTCACTGGACCAAAGTGATGGACCGACCGATGATGAGCTCAATGTCATTGATAAATATCTCTCCACCCACAGGAGCTCTCCGACTAAACACCATCTCCTGGCAGCTCCAAACAGCTCTCCTGAATATTGGCATGGATGGGGGTCGTTTCCTAATTTTTACTCCAGCAGAAAAAAGTAGGACCAAAAATGAATCCGATGTTTTTTAGCCAGTTAAGACTGATTTCTACTCTGGGACGTTGGAAAAATATTGGCCCTGTTAAGACCCACCAGTATTACTTCACCAAGCCAATGCTCCTTTATCTTTCATACAACATCTGAAGAAAATTACATTAGTACTGCCACGTACTTTGTTAAATGTAAAAGGAAAGTTTAAAGTCTAGTAAAATAAAATATTAATTGCTTTGACCACAGAGGCCTGGTATAGGGAATGGGCTTGTGGTAAAGGTTTGAAAAGTCATTACTAATCATTCAGCTTGTCGGGTGTGTTTATATGCACTGCTTCCAGTCCTACTGAGTTTAATCTGACTTCCTATTTGAAGGGGGAAAACTGGCGAGGCAGAACACATTTTCGACAGACATTAAACAGACATGCAAGTCAAAATAAACGCTCCTGAGTGAAGCCTGAGCCCCGAAGCTCTGCCTATGCCCTGAACAAGTGTGTATGTATGCATGTGTGCGTGTGTGGTGCAATGAAAAAGGGGAAGTGGAAGACCAGATTACAGTCACTCTCGTTTCCACACAGGGGCATGGACAAAAGGGTCCGGGAACGATTTCATCCAAAACGTTATTTCAGTGGAGAGTATGATATTCCTGCCCACAAATTTATGAAGACCAACTTTGGAGACTAGGATGAAAAGATCCTGAGTGTTTGTGTATTCTGTACTGGTATGACATCCTTTGGGAACATCGAGATTATCTTGGACACAGAGCAAATGGGATCAAAATACCAGGTGCATATGCAAGAAAGTGCACGTGAAAATTTAGCTGTGGACATAATTCTCAGCTCTAACATACATAACTGTTCGGGGCTAACGACTGTCAAACATTGGCCGTGGGACTCACACAACTGACTCTTTGCTAAGCCCTGCCCCTTTTCGTTTGCCCCTCCCACTCCATCAAGCTGTCAGAGGGAGCGTGGAGCCCACAATGTCACTAACTGTACTGCCACAAACAATATCACATTTTTGGGAAAAAGAAAAGCAAGAGAAGCTGACAGAAATGTCTATAATATGTCTTTGAAGGATATATGCAGGATGCTGAACAGGTTCAGCAGCAAAGACGGGTTAAAAAGAAAAGAAGATACTTAAAGCATGGAGATCACTTGGCGCTCCAGACAAAAGACTATGGAATAAAATATTCATTTTTTTAAATATGCATGTCATTTTAGAGTTTCATGCACCAGTGCCGTAATACAGAAAAAAGGATTTCAAGCCTTGTAATCAATACAGCTTCACAACAAACCACGATGACAGTAAAAGTACAAATGAAATATATAGAGTCACTCCCCTAAGTCACTAATGGTAGCATCTAGCTTACACACTGAGTAGGTTTGGATTGCAGGAGTGTGTGTGTGTCCGCGTGCCTTTGTGTGGTCGTAATGTGACAGTGAAGAACACCATAACCTCATGGTGGATAAAAAGCATCACTTCTCCAAATCCCCTTAATCTGGTGGATCGCTTTATACAAATGCTTGATGATTTCCATTTAATACACTTTAGAAGACGGATACATCCTGTCCACAGTGCAAAACCTGTCATGAAAATGCACTGAAACACAAGGGCTTAGTGCCACAATGGGCTTTTGCCATCAAAAGTGTTTGTGTGTGTGTGTGAGCTAAGTGGAATTTTCTGCTTGCAGCCATGTAATTAATAGCCTGCGCACAGGACTTTAAGCAGATTTAAATATAGGTGTTCAGGAGTATAAAATATGTTTGTCGTTCATATTACTTTGATTTTGCTTGGCATGTACTGTCATTGTGAGGCACAGGAGGTGACAGATGGCACCCAAAAGACGATGAACAGAGGTAGAGGAACAATGTCTTTGCTTGAAGCACTGCACTAGAAAGTGAACGTGACCTGATGCCATTATTAAAGGCCAGATACACATTATCCATGCCAGCGTATAACTTGAATTCACATGCTAGAGCAGAACCTGAAATCACAGCACATCAGCTTGAACGGACATCGTTTGTACTTTTAAAGATAGACAATGGAGAGATGGGGGGCTTGGGTTTGCTTTGATTGAAAATCGATGATTCCACTACAAGTAACATACATAATTGTCCAATACCTATCCATGCAACAGGGGAAGTGTTTGGGCTGGTTCTACAATGAGAGACTCAACTCACTCTGTCCACTGCCTTCAGACAGTGTATGCAGAGTTAACTGGGCTGTATAAAAGACCAGCTTTCATAAGTTGTCACTTTTATTTAATGTCAAAACTAACCGTTTTTGAAGCTGACTGGATTTAGGCAAAAACGTCTTACTGATTTAGCAGAGTTAAAAGAAATAGCCTTCATGAGAACAGAAAAACCAGGCAGGGCTGATCCTCTTGATGCATGGATTTTTTTCACTGTGACTACCTGCTACTTTTAAAACGGAGGGTATTTGTAATGATCTATAATTATAAATCAGATGAATTTACTTCCATTATTTTTTATTTCGACAAATAACAATAACACTGAATTGCTCTTAAGGTAGCTCAACAATGATGAAATACTGTACAAAGCAAAAATGATGTTCATTGGAAGCAAGATATGGCAACCCCCTGCTGTGCTCTTATATCTAACTTCACTGTTTGGGTTGCAGGTTGGTGCTCGTAACACCTGTGTGCCCCTCTGGGAGATGGCTGGCGGCCATTATGACAGCTTGTTTGTTTTTTTGTTATGTTATCCATAATATACTGACGCACACCCATACATGCACATTACTAATATACTGACTAGGGCTGGGCGGGGCGGCCTAAAATGTAAATCACAATATAATTTTGAAGCACAGAGGGTAACGATGTATATATCACGGTATATTAGTTTTTCCTAAAATGTCAATATCGTTCTGAAGAGGTTGAGCACTGGTATAGAAACTGCAGGGCAGCTATCACTGTACTCTTAACTGTATAACTATGTTTTGTGAACTGCGTGTAGCAGAGAGTAGAGATTGGTCAGATGCTGACCCAATCACACTGCTTCCTACATAACAGCAGCTGTGACACTAGATGAGAATGTGTTGACGCACCGTGGTGACCCTGAATGAAGGCCTCTGGATGATGCTTACCAACCCGGTGGATGGCAGCATCTTTCTCCCAGGTGGTAAATGATGGGGGGAGGGACGTGGTTGACTTGAGTGAAGTAAGTCATTACTGCAAGGGCAGGGGACACTGGGAAGCTGAATGCCCTGTTAAGTCCAGTAATACAAGTGGGTTTGGTAGTGTGTATGTCAAGCCTGTTGCACTTGCTGCTCCTGTCAGGGATGTCAGTCCTGTTATTCCTCCCCGTCTTATTCCTGCCTGTGAACAGATGGAATCTGGAATAGATTGCAGCCTGGAGCATTCGGATTTCTCAGCTTTTGTGTCTGACGGCCATGTGTCTCTGGTGGGTGCTGTAAAGGGACCGGTACAAATACGTGGGCCTTGGATTTGTTCATTGTGAGTTCTGTGCCGTCTTTTTCTGCTGCAAGATGAGTTGTTTGTGGGAAAATGGGTACAGTGTGAGGAAAATGTTGTGTTACCCATTCCACCGTCATTGGAGCAACACATCACTGATTGTGTTGGTCCTATACCACGTTCAAAGTCTGGAAGTGTATATTTACTTAGAGTAATGTGTCAAATCACATCTGTTTGCTCAAGTTTTGAAGCAGCTCAAGGTGAAACATAATCAGGCTTCTGCATACCGTGCTCATAGCCAAGGGGTATTGGAAAGGTTTCATCAAACCCTTGAGAATAAGAATGCAAGGTAATGGAAAGGAATACAATATATGCTCTACAATAACATGGCTGAAGCTTCTTCTTCCAGCTGGGCCTCCCCCTGCATGGTTCTGTACCGATTACCGTAAGGTAAATGGGGTAACTAAACCAGGTCTTTATCACTGAGACGCACAGAGGAGATGGTGTGGATCAGGTGGGCTCAGCTCATTTTGTCAGTAAATTTGATTAACTCAAATGATATTGGCAATTTCCACTGTCTCCAGAAGATAAAGAGATTTCAGCCTTTATAATTCCTTTTGGTCTATTCTCTGATTCAGTGATGAGTTTTGGGCTGTGAGACGCACCGGTGACCTTTCACCGTCTAATGAATGTGGTTGTGTTGGGGCCAAACGGCTGGGCTGTGCACCTTGATGACGTAGGGATCGACAGCGTGAGTGGAAAAATGGTTTTCAGCACATCAGGATGCTGATCGACGTTCGAGTGGGAGTTCACACCTCAACTGTCACCTTCCTCGGGGTGGGAGTGGGCCACGGGCATGACGGGGTACATGATGGGGTGACTGTGGTCGAGCAGTAACCAACGCCGACCTCCAAGAAGGAGCTCAAGCGCTTTTTGGGTTTGGTGAGCTACTATCACAGTTTGTGTAGGGACTTTTCAACTGTGGTAGCTCCTCTGACAGATCTGTTGAAGGCTGGAGAAAAGTACTCATATTTATGCCAGCCAGCTTTTGAAAACGTTAAAGCTGTCCTGTGTTCAAGTCCTGTAGAGTCTTGAATAGATCTGCCTTTAAGCTGCAGGTGGATGCAAGTCAAGTAGTTGCAGGTGTTGTGTTGCTTCCATCTGATGGATATAGTGTTGACCATCCTGTGAGTTTATTTCTCTTGGAATCTCTTAACTCTTATTTGAACTATTCTAAGAAAGACACTCTTGCCCTTGTGAGGGCATTGCAACATTTAGAAGTTTAGGTGATTCCAGTTTTCTTGTAGTCTACACGGGTCATACTGCACTAACCTTTCTTCATTACTTGTGTTGCCCAACCACAGATTTATATGTTGGTTTCTGTTTTTACAATCGTACTGTTTGGACATTCACCACATTAAAGGCTCAGAAAATATTATGGCTGATTCTTTGCCAAGAGCACCTTGTTCTTGAGATGCTTTCTGTTTCTGTGTAGACAAGCCCTCCGCCTGGACAGAAGGTGTCCCTGGTTCTCTGCTTGTTGTGTTGTCGGTGCTGAATGGAGGCTCATACAGATGAAACCCCCCCCCCTGGAATTTCCACTCCCAGCCAGGGTGTGTCTAGACTCCACGCCCATTCATTTATTTGCAAGGTGACACCATGAAATTGTGCTTCCTTCACAATAAACACACAAAGTACACTGAGGTATCATGTTTCTTTGTTTAGGTCATGGTTTCCACTGTATGTTTCTCAGACTTACAATAGTTGCTGGAACGTCACTAATGTTTGCCTCCTCTCAGATGTCAAAAGTTAATATTTACATATTTTTTAAAGCATAAACCCTGATTTTCAGGGTGATTTTCTTTCAGACTAGTACCGATCAAAGTCCCAGCAGGGGACACGTCACGGATTGGCCTGGGCCCCATCACAGAGGGAGGGGAAATTCTAAGTGGCTGCATCTGTATGAGCAACACCATGGCCTGGTGTGCTCTGCCATACAAACACCTCCCACATCTTGCAGTCTCCCCCTCGGGGAGATTACCCGGCAGGCACGTCGAAGGCTCGTGGTTTTCTTTTCTTCAGTTATTCACATCCACTGCCACACATGCACTCCTTTACTGACGACACGTTGGATCGGTTGTTTTACATTTAGCCGGGCTGTAACATAAATACGATTGTGGCAGGTTTTGAAAATTGTGCAGTCTAACAGGATGATGTAGTAATTGTCAGCAACACGTGGTACACACACGTCACTCACTGTCAATCTGGCTAAGTTTGCCAGCGCGACAGTGGCCTCGGCCGGGATGTAGGACCAGGGCAGGTGCGCTCGGTGTCGGCTGACGTCAGTCAGTTATTTCTGCAACAGGACATCTTGGTCCGGGAGGAAGTTTTACCATGTCCAAGAGTATCATGGAAGCAAAGCACTTGGACTTGGTAAATGGACTTGTACTTGTATAGCACTTTAACACTACATCAGTCAATCATGTTATGTCATCATTCACACCCATTCATACACTGATGACATGGGCTACCATGCAAGGTGCCACCTGCCCATCAGGAGTAACTAACATTCATACGCATTCATAAACCACAGGCACAGCCTACGGGAGCAATTTGAGGTCTTGCCCAAGGACACATTGTCATTGGACTAGCGGAACCAGGGATCGAACCGCCGATCCTCTGATTGAAGGATGACCCGCTCCATCACTGAGCCACAGACCCAAGATAAATAAATAATTTAAGCATATTTTTTTAACTCTATCTACAGCTGGAAACATTTTTTATTTTCGAGATGGATGATTTCGTTCCAACATTAATACAAGACATTATCAATCTTGCAACACCTAGAAATGAGTATTTGCAGAAAAAACAGACACGGTAGATTATCCTCTGAATAGAATACTTCCGGTCTGATCATGCCATGCTTGTTTATGGCTGTGGATGGACACAATTCCCTGCAGGCAATACACTGTCACATTGCTGCTACTGTGGAAATTACATCTTTGTTCCAAGTATAACAACAATGGGATTTGTATTAATCAAATTGCACTTGACGGCACCAGTCATGACCACCAGTGTTGCCAAATCCACAACACAGACTTCATGCTTCATAATTCCCCAGGATATACACTCTGAATGCTATTGATTCCACAGTTTCAATTATCATGAACATCAATATGAAATTTACAAAATGGAAGTAAACTTTAGAATGTACAATTAGCCTTTGGGGATGGCAGATAGAAACCTCTTAAAAAAAAAAACAGGGGAGGTGACATTCATGACATGGAGCACATAAAAAAAAAAAACTTGACCCCGCAGAATATCAATCTGTATTAGCAAAACCCCCGAAATAGCACATCCAGTAGTAATATACACGCTGAAAGAGGACTATACTGGTTGAAAGAAAAAAGGACCACATCCTCTCAGCATCTGGAGATGTTGTGAGGGGGTAGCTGGTAGGTTGGAAATGTCACTGACAGTTCCCAAAATCTGGAGAACAAAGCACGGTTATTCATCAGTGAACTTTTGCCCAAGAAGTGTGTGCTCTCAAACACCCACAAACAGTTAAGTTTCCTCTGTCGTGGGGAGAAGGCAGCCTTAAGTCTCCCAGAATTTTAATACCTGTGGATGCAATTAAAATGAATGAAAATAATAACAACAGCAAGTCGGGAAAGGAAACACAAATCCTTTCCAGAAATGTGAGCAGACATACCAAGGTCTGCAATGGCACCAGCATTCTTTTCTAATTCCGAAAGCCCACTGGCACTAGTGCAAAGACTGAAAGGGACGCATATGTAGCTTTAATGTAGCTTTACTGTCAAGAAAATCACTGGATCCATACATTGTTTGGACTTAACGCATAATCCTTTCCATTGATAAAATTATGTTGAGTGTGCCTGACTGGAAATCCACAAGTACAGGGCTTCAGCACACATGCTTTTTCCCTTCTCTGGTTTTCCTTTAATTTGCAAATCTTGTAATCTAAGCCTAGAGCTGACTGAACCAACTTCTAAACCAGCACCGCTGTAGCGGCCAAGGCTTCAATCTGTTTTTCATTTAAGTGTCAAGACGGCATCCTTTTTGGTGGTGAACAAAAGCTGTTATTTCAAAATGATTATATGCTAAAAATTGTGTGAGGACCTTAGTAAGTTTATGAACAGGCCCAATGGAAAGTACTGCGCCGCACCCGGAAGCCTTTTTCCTTCTCGTCTTTGACCAAAGTGTTATTTACCAAGCACTTCTGTCGGGGGAAGAACCAGGCTGTGCCATTCAGCCAGAGGTCAGGGTTTCTGCTTTTCAACACAGTGCATGTTTTTAGCATTAGTGTCGAGCGACGCCTGGATGATTCGCCAAACCGTCAAAGCGCTGCCCTCGGTGTCAGTGAGGACATAGGAAAAGCAGAAGCAACAGCGTCAGGGAGACAGGGAGACAGGGGCGGCAGTCCCTGGAAAACATCAAGAGGTTGGTCTCCATCAAGGCCCGGCTGAAGACAGACTTCCTTATTTCATTTCCCAAGGAGGATATATCGAGTTAAATTTTGTGTTGCTCTGGAAGAGGAGCACAAGTAAATGGGGTAGAGGGGGGGGGGGGAATGGACTGGGTATGGAGCGGCGAGTACAAGATGCCTTGTGGTCTGTCACTTTTTTTAAATTCACTTTCTTTCGCTCCACAAAAGACATGACATCCCCAGTCCCAACGCTGAGAATCCCAGGGCTCTACACATCTGTTTAATCTCCTTCCTGTCTGCCTGTGGGGCGTCCAGGTACCGCTCGCATGCAAACCATAGCGCCACGAGAAAGCCATGAATCACAGTCACTAAGCCCACATCCACTGGCTCAGCTCCAGTTGGGTGCATGTGAAGGGTTCATAACAAGAAGTTGGGTGTCCTTTGATGCCTCTTATTATTAACAGAAAATGACTTTCAGATGTAGGATTTGTACTTGTATAACATTGCAAAGAGTAAAACACTTTCCCCTCCCTTTAGCACTGTTTAAAGACAAGCTATCATGATGATGGGTCATTCCAACAGCACATCCAGTTTGCTTTAGTTCCTTTGCTTCTGGTCTCCTAGCAGTCTGGGCACTTTGCAGGATCTCTCCTCTGGAACTGATCCAGGGCCCCTTTATTAGGTCACCCATACAATTTAATGCAATGAAAATAGAAACAATAGAATGTATTTTTTGTCAAAGAGGTGTTAATTCAACTATATATGTATTACTGGGCTTGTACTTAGGGATTGTGTGCTGGACTTCATTGTACTGAAATGTGACAATACTCTTTTCAAAAAGGTTTCGAGTTGTAAAAAATATAAATTCTTGGCCTTGGAATATTTTAAACATTTCTTAAATGACGTCCATCACATTGTAGGGCAGTCATGGTCAACATACATGGCAAGAATTTATCCAAAGAACTACATCTAATTAAAGCTGCATTAATCAATATTTTTAGATGAATAATGGGTCAAATGACGATGTGCAATGTGAAGCAGATCTCTGAACTATGACCTCTGAAGTTCCCTTCAGCTCTTCAGGGTTTTTGGAACTTTAAACTCATTGTTTTGGTCTTACAACCGTTAAACTATTTTTTTTCACACATACCAGCAAAGTACTGGGATAACCTTCCAGGCACCGCTAGTGATTTCCACTATTTACACACGCAGTACATTCAGGAACATTTTTGTCTCGCGCCTTTTCACATTGTGACGAGGAACAGTCCAGCAGACGGCAGCATTGCCACACTTACGGATGCCAACCGCCATAAAACTTAACAGAAGAAGAAGAAGAAGTGTGCGCGCGGGGACGGGGGGGCAGAAGACAGCTCATTATGATCAGGAACATCAGGCAGGCGAGGAGCTGTTATTGTCTGGTGCCGGTATTCTTGTAATGCATCTAATATTGAGCTTTACGAGAAAGGTCACGTCACCCGGTGAAGCATTGCTGTAAATACTAAACCAGATAGAAATACGTCATCAGTGGAGTCATGTAATTGGTTGGTTCGCTCCACATGAAAGCGTCTTTAGACGGTCGTAACCCTTTGCGTGCTTGTCTCTGCACTGTTACTGCTTTTGATTCATTTCCAGGCTTTTTCCCTGAAATGTTACTCGGGCCGTGTTCCAAGTCGCATATGTTTTCTTTTTACTTTCAGTCCGTGCTGCAGCTAACCTTAGAAGGTACGTACTGCTGCATGCAGTATGCATCCAATTGGGACTACTACTTTGTCATAACACTGAACTTTGACCCCTCTTGCTCAAATATCCTCTGCACAGCGGACTGTGGGTGAGAATAGCCAGAAAGGCCTGCTGGCTTCATACTGCAGAATGTGACAGCATGCAGTAGGACATCCTGGTATTTTTGGCATATTGCTTTTGACATACTTTGTATTGGGACATACTAAATCTTTTTTTGGCCTACCAAATAGTACAGTAGTATGGGTATTGATACGCACCCTAGGTTTTGAGGTGGGAAATTGGCAGAACAGATTTCCCCGAATAGCGATCCCTACTCACATTCACACGCGAGCCGATGCAGGAAACGTGGCCTCGGCTATTTTCAGCTAAAGAAAAACCTGATGAACCCACCGCATGCCAGCAGACGGAGTTAGAGAAGAGCTGGTGAACATAGTGGAGCGTTTAGCAGCTAAAATACCAGATATGTTTCACGAGGGTTGGTGGAAACCAAAATGGTAAATATAGAGAGATTATTGGACTTCCATTTTTCAAGTGGACACAAACACGACTCCAAATAAAAGCTAGGGCTGCTCCATGTCTGCCAGATGTGTGAATAGGAAACTCTTTGCCAATGCATTCACCATATTTTATGAAGTGACAACATGACAATGCTGTTTCAGAGCTTTTTCCGCTGCTTGCCAAAAAATAACAGCTTTAAGCTTTTTAAGCTTTTTAAGCTTTTAGCGTTGGCCTCTTTGGAATCAGCACCAACGTCATTTATTACTCGAGAGGTCCCGAGCCGATCATAAGGCTTGCTATCTTGGCATATTTTAATAGGTTTTTCTTCTTGTTTTTCTCATCGCTTTCACCGTTTCACAAACGTCACTGGCAGCAGATCATATCAGCTGTAACGTGGCAGTCCACAATCAAACGTCGCTGTTCTCTGCAAGCATATGTTTATACTCAACTAAAAATTGTTTGCGAGGGGGAAAAAAAATTGGACACCAAGTACGTCTGTAGTTCCAGCGACTCCAAAGGGGTGATACGTCTTCTCTCGAGCTGATCACGTAACATCAGCTTCAGAAGAAAGAGAAGGAGGCCCGGCTACCGCTCAATTAAGGCACGACATGTTGGCGGTCCCGGCTGCACGCTGGTGGAACGAGTGTCCCGTGACATCACACATTGTCACACATCTTCTTTTGCAGAGCGACAACTCAACATGCAGGGTTGACTATTGGTGTTTTCAAAAAAGAATATTTGCACAATGAGAGTTTTAATAACTAATCATCAATAATGTGGATATCATTATATAATAGAAATAATAGAACAGCTGGAACAGTCTGGTATGTTCAGATGATTACATCACATGACGCAGCCTTTACAACCAGGCCAGGAAAAGACACTGATGCCATATTACAATATGCAAAATCTAACCATTCAAGGTGCCAACCTGACCATCAGGATCGAATCCAATCGCTCATTCAAAACACTCACACAGCGGCAGCAGAGCCCTCGGGAGCCATTTGGGGTTGAATATCTTAACTAAAGATCTCTAAGCCCCCCAATACTGACAATATGGATATAATATTGATACATTCTCCAACCCTAGTTCAGACTGCACCTTGATAAATAAACTGTTTCTGTCTCTTGTGGTCTCAAAATCTAGTACTTGATTTAGATGAAGATTACATGCAGGATTCTTGCGATTTTTGGGGGGTTGCACTCAAATGTTTGAATGCACGTTTTGTAAGTTGCTTTGGATAAAAGCGTCAGCTAATTAAATGTAATGAAATGAATCAGGACATTAAGATTTGGATCAGGATGCTTGTGAAAAATACGGTGGGTCAGATGTAGCATTCTACTTCTCATTTATTTCGTATTTACCTAAATCTTCATTTAGGTAAATATAAATATTGGATCAGACTCTGTATCAGCAGATCCCCAATATTTCAGTACTAAGTCAATAAAGGCCTTCCTCCACCACTCACTCAAACCACTGGAATTCTGTTGTTTATTGTTTATAACTGGGCCAAAATTAATTTCATTTAGCCAAAATTACAATTAAGAATTCTAGTAGTGGCCTTAAACTATTCAAGAAGTCCATTCCAGCCGAATATAATTGCAGGAGTAAAAAACTCATATCTGGTCGATGGCGTGCTAATCTGACTGCAATAGCTGTAGCATTGGTGTAGAGTTAAAAACATGTGAGAGCCTGTTGGTAAAGGTGGTGATGTTTATCACGATGAACTTACCCAGAAGACCCTGTGCTCTTGCACACCCCCAGCAGAGGCCTCTTGTCAGAGAACGTGTCCGTCTTCAGAGGACCTGAGGAGAAAGAGGAGTTAGAGGAGGGATGAGAAACAGAATAATCTGCACACAACAAAGAGGGACATTCTTTCAATGAACATGTGAGGCCTCTCGTGGTGCCCACCCTCATTCAACGGGCAGCCTATTACCATGACAGGAAACATGCAGATTACATTACTACTGTTATAACTCTATAACTCAATTATGATTTGATTTTTTTCCCCAAATCAGGCCATAATTTGGAAGTTAGCGGACTACTATCCTCACCAGCCAAAAGGTGGAGTCCGTGTAATCTAAAGACTGGTGTTCTTCCCTTTTCTGATCCTCCACTATGTGAGGTTTTCAAAAGAAAACCTTCTCCAGAAAAGGTCAGGAAAAATATGATTTAAAAAAAAAAAAAATGACAAGAGCTGAAATTAGATGGAGAAATCTCCTGAATGTTGCAAAAGGGAGTAAGATTTCCTTTTGTATCTCCTTGTTTGTTTTGGGGTTTCAGGGTGGAATTACAACATGGTAAAAACCCAGGAGGCATATTTATAAAAAAAAAGAAAAAAAAAAAAAAATGAAGAGAAAACATGTTGCATTAAGTGGACTGATCCCGTGTTTTCCATGATTGTCTCATTCTTTAAGACGGACGGAGGATCAGGGGACTGAGGGGATGGGGGCGCTTAGATCGAAGATGTTACCCTTTAGAGGACTGTAATTTGAGGCTTGACAGTAATCAGCCGAGTTCCTGTGGTATGGCGTGAGAGCCAATGTGCCTTCCCTACCAGCCTTTAACACTCCAGACAGGGGCCTTTCTTCTTTCATGGCTCTGTCATCACACATCGTTCCCAGTCAAGATATTGCGCCGTAATATAAATATAACTTTCAGAAACTTAGTGAAATGCCACATTTACTCAAATAAACTTCCTAAGGGGAAAAAAAGGCAACATTTGATGAATAAAGAAGACTTTGATTTCATAACTACTAGTGAAAGTGAAGCGAGTACTGCTGACCTTCATATGGACGCATGTTTCAGGGGAACAGAAGGGAAAGCTGAGGTCATACTAGAACGTGGGCTTAAACATTACAGCTCGCCTGTTGTTCAACTTCAGAGAAACACAGCGTCCCAAGCGGAGACACACAAACTGACCCACAAGGAAAAAGAACTCAAAGACCGACAGTACATATTATCATATATACATATTCACATTTCCTCAATGCTCATTTGTTATCAATCAAGGGAACAGTGTTGCCCCATTTTTCCGAGACAACGGATGATCGCAGGTTGTAAACTCCGGAGAGGATGTGGTTAAATGCGTTCGCTCCCTTTGGAAAACCACTCCTCTCTATTCTAGGGAAAGAGAACCTTGACTTATTATAATCAACACCTATTTTCGGGTCTTTCGAAGTCCGCCCACCCACGGCCTCGCATCCCACACAATTGGCCTTTTAATGGCTCACCACAGTGCAACACTGTTTGCACCCCGGCAGATTGCAATCACGGTCCTTCCCTCCAGTAGTACAATTCATATTTATTTTCTGCTGAGAGAATTGCTCCCCTCATGTGTCGGAGCTATCTGCTGCTTCTTATTACTGAGGTTTGCTTTCATCCTCTTCCAGCGCTCTTCAAATGCTGCCATTGTGTGTTGTTGAAATCTGCCAGAAGACCGGAACACGGACACAGAACAAGAAGGCGATTTTCTCACCGAAAAGAAGAGAAAAAAAGGACACAAAGCAGAGAGGCCGTACAGCCGCCTTCTCAGCACTGATTGACACCTGCAGAGATAAAATGTTCACTTCATGTCCGGAGAGGATCTAATCAGTTGAACCACTAAACCATTTGAGGATCAGATCTCTGGTATTCACACTGCGTTCAACGTTACGGTGTCGGAAAAAGTGACATTTTGTTGGTCATCGCTGTGACTTTTGCACTATTTGTGACATAATAAATGAAAGTAATATGATAATTAAAAAGTGGAAACAGGATTAAGATGAGCAGTTGTAGAAGCAGACATTTTATATTACTTCACAAAATTTGGTGTGCATTGTTTCTTTAAAAACTGTCTGAAAAGGAGGATTTGGGGATGTTTACTGAATTACAAAAACAATACTGCAACTGATGTAAAACTTTACTGGGATAATATACTGTTGCAGGGTTCTGTAATTATAATTTGTGCCATGGGGAAGCAATAATGATGCAAAAAAAAAAAAAAATCAAGTTTCAACATTATTCTTTTCAGTTGGAGAATTACAAAATACCACAAAAACCATGTAAATTTTTGCTGTTTGAAATAAAAAAAAATTAGGGATGAAAAAAATTATTAGTGATTTATCATATGGGTACCGTTAGTCCTCCAACCTCTGAAAATCAAATGTCTTTTATTTTAATCTTTTTATATTCAAAGCTTCTATTGAGATTTTTGAAGAAACTTGCAATGTCTATCATCATAAGTTATGATGTCTTCGCCAAAAAAGAAATTGTCATT
This sequence comes from Ophiodon elongatus, assembly GCA_016806645.1. Taxonomy (NCBI): domain Eukaryota; kingdom Metazoa; phylum Chordata; class Actinopteri; order Perciformes; family Hexagrammidae; genus Ophiodon; species Ophiodon elongatus. Next base: position 935,752 of record JACSYO010001581.1, on the reverse strand, counting down.
TTAGTTGTAATAAATGTAAATGTTGGTGCTGTTAGATTGCTGATAGACTGCCTAGTAAAGACAGGTACATGCCTCCCTTTGTGGGCAGCACAAGGGCCAAAAAAAAAAAAGGTAGGTAGGTAGGTAGTCCAATGATGTCATTCAGGCAGGGCTTATTACTATTATACACACACAACATTTTTTTTTTTTGTCAGAGCCTTTGAGTTAATGATTGCTGTCGGGATGTGAAGATAATTTCAACACATGACAAAAAGGTTTGTAAAATACATTCCAACCCTGGTGACCAGGATGCAGACTGTGATCATGCATATATTAAATAAAAGCCCTGTCCACACAGAGCGGGGTTTCCCCTTATTGTCTCCAATTGGACCTCTCCTCGGGTTGCAGTTGGGTGGACTGATGCTGGAATTTACACACGGTCACCAAACTTAACGCACCTGTCAGAATGATAAAGATTTAATGTCCCCTCCCAAAAACAGGTGCAACCAAAGCAATAAGAAGGTCGAGGAGATGTCAGTCAAGAGCAGTCACCTTTCTGATTACACACACCAGGTACACAATTGATACTTTTTTGAGCATTTGGTCAGTCCATAAAATGAACATCCCCTATATTAGCTGTGCTACTTAGCTACCATTGATAGCTATGCCAGCCATGCGCATTAATCCGAACTAGCCATGTGTAATGTGTCCTTCTTTGAATTTCTTTGTGTGGCTTGCCATATGAAAACAGGGGTTTAGGTCACAGAAACACAATGTTTTAATTCACCTTTGAAGATTCTTTTCAGCTCCAGCTGCCATTCACAACTGTATTTCCTAAATTCTGGAACAATTTGATTTCCTATTTACCAGGATGACTTTACTATTGATGCAGCATGTTGTCTGGCAGCATTACATTATTGTTTATTGATGAAACAATTGGTATTTCTGAACAGTTCCCTGCATAACTGTTAAAGCCTGATGCAAAATGGCAGCTACAAAAAAAAAATGTATACTGTTTTTAAAAAAGACTGACATGTGAAGATTTGACCCATGTTTCATGTTTTAGGAATCTAAACAGACATTAGGCAGCACCAGATCTTATGAGGATTTGAGGAAAGGACATGGAATAAGTTACAATTAACAAATGCTAAAATAGCATCCACAACATATAGCTGTTCATAACCTGAACAAAATTTGAAAGAATCTCAAAGAGAAAATGTAGACCGAGAGGTGTCGTAGAGATGGCTCGGTGAAGAGTGAAGGCTCAGTGAGAGGTTTCCAGCAGAGCGCTGGCACCAAGAGAGCTCTGACTCCAGAGGCTCCCCACCACTGACAGAGCCGGCTAACACTAATCAGAGATGGACTTCAGCATGGGGCACTCTTTCATTTTAATGATAAAGCACCACTTGAAATACCCACAACCCAAAACTGCAGTAGGATGTGCCATGCAAAATCAGGTTAACCAAAGTCTGCCATCTTGGCTTGGACTCCCTCGGAAAAGAGATGTTAAATCTCTGTGGGACTTTCCTGGAGAAATAAAAGTTAAGTAAAAAAAATTGAAAAACATAAAAAGGTATAGTTTTTTTCCAGGACAGGTTTTTGACATTCATCCTGAAAAGAAACTTCTGAGAGTACCAAAAAGAATCCTTTAAAAGAACATACGGGTACTTTTGCCATGTCCCTTCCGCATGTGACGATTAGAAAGATAAATCTAGTGTTAAGAAATAAAGCTACGGGAGCAGCTGTGGGGGGCAGTTCATGTTGAGAGGAGGTGCAAACAGCTGAGCTTCTGCCTGGCTCGAGGTGTAGTTCTTCATATGTTGTGCAAAACAGATGTTGGGATGAAGCCCTTTGGTTTTTGTAAAAAGTAAACAAGCTAAAATGCGATAACTGATGAGTTTTAGAGGTGCTGGTGGGCAGACTGTACCGTACAGAGGCCTCAAATGTATTTCAACTGACAGGCGTGTTATTATGATGTAAAAAGTTCACTGCGACAACAAAGAAACACCTGAGCCGGGACAGTGCAGCGTTTGTAGGTCGACAACGTTACCAATATAGAACAATATGCAGATACACTGATCAGAGCCTCGTGCAAAGCTAGAAGACGTAGTGTGTGCTTTGATCACCGAGTTTGTTGTTTCATATTTAGGCAAAGTTAAAGTTGTGAAGATACTCACTGATATGAGGAGCTGGCAGAATGTGGGCAGCTCGCACGGGACCGTGGCGCACGGAGAACAGCTCTTGGGCTTCCCCCGCCAACTGAAAGAGAGGATCGGGGTTAACGTTGAGCTTAAAACACATATTCAGGCTTTATGCAATCTAGAGATGTTGTCCACCTTTGGCCACATGACCTGCGTCATTTCCTGTCTCTTGCTGTCTGATGTAAAGTGTGCGTTTGGAAAAACCACCTTCATGTGGTCGTAAAGAACACCTCGGGACAAATATGCCTTGTTTTCTGAACTGAGCAAACTGAAGTGTGAAAAGACCGTGAGGGATGTGAGCCTGTACGAGCATGAGGACAAACATGGATTTGTTCACACTGTAAGAAAAGTAATCTACTCCAGCTGTGCGACACTGAGACAGAGACAGAGGGAGGGAGGGAGGGAGGAAGAGAGGGAGAAGTTTAAAATCTACTGAGCACAAAAAGAAAGGTTGGTGGCATCGCGGTGCCAACAAGCCGCCTCTTCTCACCCGACGGGGCCAACAGGTCAGGGTTGGAGAGAACAGTCAACACCGAGTGGAGAGCAGCCCATTGGGTTTCTGTCCCAATCGGACTGGAAGCAGGAGAAACACTCGACTGGGTTTCTGATCACATGATCATAACACGAGAAGGACAGAAGGCCTCGTTGAAGGTGGAAATAATCCACCTCTACTCCCCTCAGACTGAAGGTTAGGTGACACGTCATGTTCAACAGGTCTCGTGAGTGTGTGATGCTACTCTTCATCTTCCTGCTTCAGTTACTGATTTGTTCCATTTACCAAAAGGCCTTTTGACCACATGAACGTTTAACAAGTAAGAAGTCGTGAACCTTTGGGCACGTCTCCTGCAGAGTGGCCCCGCTCATTACAGCCCACACGGGGGTTCATGGGTGGTACCAACCACAGGGGAATTCACATTCTACAACTGAAAGCTTGCACATTGCGTGTATTGTTTGAGATGATTCCAGTATTTATAACCTAATTGTTTAAAGATTCAGCACCTTTAAATAAGACTTTTCTCAGGCCCAGAAAATAATAGAAATAACGCTTTCTGCATTCTCCCCAGAATTAAAGATTACAGAAAGTATAATTCCACACATGGAGCACACCGTAGAAATAGATATTTTTACAAGATACATCATTGTTTAATTTTGTCAGCAGTAGATAAACTTAAAACAACATAACATAAAACAACGACAATTAGCTAAATACATTTTTCATGGAAACATATCTAATCTACAGATAAATAAACAAGTCTCAGACTCTGAGCATTCAATGCAAACACACAGTGCTTCAACGTGTAACGCTAAACACAGATCTATACGCTGATAATCAGACTTAAATGCCATTTCATTTTCACTTCATCACTCGGACATCTACGTGAGTAACGGACTATTTGGTCGGTACATGAGAGTATCGAAGCTGTACATCCAGACCCATCAGCATGTAGCCACTTATTAAAGTCTCATAAAATACACCATCACACGTACAGATGAGCAGAGAAATGAAAAACACATTAGCACTAACTGTTCAACTGTTTGATTTCACGGTTTTATTTATTTTATTTTTTGCTGAAACTTGCGTCCATCGACCCACTTCTCTGCTCAAACAAGTGCCTCCCCTTCCCCTCCAGCACATTTGCACAGGCTTGAAATGACATTCCGGGATAAACACTGAAGGCTGCCGTATTAAAGAGGATTTTAAAGTTGACTGTGTGTCTGCTCTTTATTACAGAGGAAATCCAGCCACAGTGTAAAGCATTTAAATGGATGTGTGGTTGTGTGGGCCCGGCCCGGCCTAAGCCTCGTGTGTTCTTATGTGACGACGGTCCATTAGGTCAATGGCCTGAGCGGCGGTGACTAGCGTGTGCACATTGTTCTGAGCACAGAATGCCCCACTTTTATTATTCTTTTATGCGTTAAATTACAGTGAAACCTGCATTATCACTTTACTAGTGCTTTAATCTGGTTGTTTGAAGTCTTTAACCCCATCTGAGGGGATGATCGCTCTTTTGTGCAATTAGTAGCTTTTTCAAAGTGGCGGATTTGGAGCTGTGTTTTTATTCAGAGTGCTTGAGGCCCAGCAGTGGTAGATTAACACTGGAGACACGAGCAGGTTATACGAGCACTGATAGCAGGAATAAGAGGAGGCTGGCAGCAGGGTGGGATTCCTACACCGGCAAATGGACCTGCGAGGGGGAATAATAGAATTTGCTGGATTAAAATGAGACGAGGGGAGGGCCGGAGGTTAATGCGCCGGGTTATTGTGCATTACCCCGCCGCTCATCCTCGCCTTACATGGCTCTGTGTGACATCCGCTGCCATCAACAACATTCCCACCATTACATTAGCGGACCCGGGCGTACGCAATATGCCAAATTGCTTTTTCAAAGTTGTTTTCCCTGAGCACAGTTATTCATTATATTCATTTCATTTGTGGTTGGGATGTTTTTTTTTTTTTGTGGAATCACAGTGTCTGCTCTTCTGTTTTAATCTCTCAAATGTAATACCATAAGCTGTGAACAGATATCTGGGGCATATTCACAAGTGAGTCCGCTTACCAACACAGTGCTGGACATATTGGAGGTTTGGAGGCAGCAGGTGCTCCAGGGATCGGGCAGTAACAGGTGCTCGTGTACAGGCTTCCAGAACACGCGGCGCCACAACGACAAGAGTGCGCACGGCGAGTGCGGCAGCACGACTTATGATGCTGGGCAAACTAAATGACACTTTTTAAGATATAGATATATATATATATATATATATATATATATATATATATATATATATATATATATGTGAGGCATCTCAGGATGTAAACTGACAAACTGGCTCACGCACAGACAGTTGAACTTGTGATCAAACCGAGTGATGCTCAGCAGTGCAGAGTGCATCTCGTCTCTCACGGTCAAATCATTCACTGGGTCGTCCAACTGTGAAGCGCGTTGGACTGATTTATTCCTTATCATACACCATTTATGTATATGTTTGTAGGTATTCAGCTGGGCTTTCCAAAAAGGGTTTTGGGATCGGTCAGTTGTAATTCAATTATCAAGGACATTAACCTCTTTCACTCCTCCCCTCTTCAGACCCATGATTGTCTCTTTAGGGGGGTAGGGGGGGCACAGGAGGAGACAGCGATTGTTCTAGTCCTAAATCAGAACTTAAAATATATAACCAATTATTCAACTAATTCATTTAAATTAATTGTGAAAGTCTATATGAACTAAGAACATTATTATTATTATTATTTGAGTGCAGAGGTGTATAATGGCCACGACCAAGTCTCAGAAGTTTTTACAGCTTAAATCGCCCAAATTCAGCCGAACGTCCGACTGTCATTCAGCCTCGTTCCCGACAAACTAGCATGACATGGTCAGTTCTGTCGGTTCAGTTGGGTTACAGCCTCGAAAAGACCGTAAAGTCGAACGAGGACGCCGGCGTAACAGATACTCCCCCGTTGTTCTAAGAGTTTGGAGGGCCTGGATTAGCTTCCTCTAATGCTGTTGACCCCACATGTTCCATATCCCCTCTGCCTGGAACCACCAGAAGACGTAAGGCGGGTGTTAGGAAAGATACAGAGCCGGGTGTCAACACTGTCGGGAAGTTAGTTATTTTAATTTACTGCACTCAAAATCACAGCACTAACCCGTAAAACATATAACGCCCGAAATATCACCATGGTACTCTGTGATCAAACAACGAGCATCTGAAGTTAACGTGAAACATTTCTACAACAACGCATCATAACTAAGACAATCACCTTAACTTAAACAAATTGAATTATTTGGTTGTGAATTCTGCATTCCCCGCCCCCCCACATTGTTGACAAATGAAAATTATGTGATCTCATATTTAAAAATGTTGTGTGCACCAACACTGGAGTTTAATAGCAAACACTTTGCAGTAATACACTTTAAAGTAAATATTATAACCTGTGTGTGTCAAAGAACAACATCGGCTTAATAAAAAGCACAAACGTCTACTCGCGTTCTACAAATTCATCCTCTGATAGAAGCCGTAGCTCAGATCCTGACCCGTCTTCAAACTGCATTCTTTTGAAAACATTGAAAGGTTTTGTTAAAATCCTCCAAATGCTTCGCTCACGTGAAACGTGCACTTCCGGTGTCTGTGTTACAGAAACGTCCCCTCTTAAGTCCCATGTTTACATCTCAACAAGTCTAGGACAGGACTACGGTTGTTTCTGTAACACAGCTCCAGGTCTTCAGCACGTCCACGGACACTTGCTGCAGACACGTTTCTTCCAAGCCGGTCGTTTCATCTCCAGCCGTCCACCACCGTCTGCCTCTTATCAGGCGGCGGTGGACGACACCTCTCCAGTGGAAGGCGACAGTAATCTACCTCTCCTAAACAGCTCTGTCAGCATCCATACAACCAGTCAGGAGTCCCCATCACGCCAGTGTGTGAAAGTGTGTGGAAGTGTGCGTGTGAAAGTGCGCACGTGTGCACGTGCATGTTCGTGCTCTGCCAGGCCATTACAGAGGGTGTTGGCTTAGCGACTGTCACAAACACTTCACAACCACTCAAGAGCCAGAGACCGAGGCACCTTCAGTGCTTACTTAAAACCCTGTGAAAAAACACAACCCAGAAACATCCCATAAACTTTCAAAACTGAAAGAAAAACAATGAGGGAGGACAGCGCGCGATAACACGCCGGGGAGCGCTGTGCGAAACGGGCTTGGGGGTTCAAATGAAAGCGAGGGGCCGAGGGAGCCGAGGGAGCCGAGGGGCCGAGGGAGCCGAGGGAGCCGAGGGGCCGAGGGAGCCGAGGGGCCTCGCAGCTCTGCCGGGTGTGTGTGTGCGTCCCGTGGCTGAAACAGCTGTAATTCTCTGCTCCACCACCAGAGCAGCAGCAGAGAGTCCGCTGGCAGCACAGGAGTTGCCACATCACAGCGGCCGATGTGTGTGTCCACGGGTAAAGTGAGAGTGTGTCCTCTTACCCGCGGCCGGTGGATGTTTATAGGAGAGACTGATTAAGGACTTTGGTGTGTTTAGATCTCACAGGATGTATGTGGAGTGTGCGTGTTTCAGTGACAGCCAGCACATGAAAGGCGATACCCGGGGAGCGAGGCCGCCGCGGCATCGAGGCTCATTTGTTAAGTCGCAGAGCAGACGATCTCCTAATGGTTTTCCCCGAGAGCGACTTGGGGGACGTGACGTTTCCCGGATGAGATTTCGTGACCCGTCTGCTTGGGGAAGAGCTCGGCCCGGTCGCGTCTGGATAGAGAAATGGATCTCAACACGCAGCTTGCGAAGATAAAAAAGTAACCAAAGAGAAGACTTGTGTTGAGCCTGTCTGATATTGGGTTTGTTTTTTGTTATTCATTCAAGAAATGATTCAATGTCTGCGGTTCACATCTGACCTGTAAATATCAAGAGGTCATGTTAACCTGTGTCACTGTATTATCAAAAGGCCTCCATCTAGTGGCCATACTGCACATTACACCGGGAGTGTGCTGGAACTCGTGGAGCCTGCAGAGAAGAAGGTCGGAGCCCGGACACATTGGTTTCAGGACAACAGCCTCCATCTCTACGTCAGCTAAAGTAACGCGCTGGTGGTGGAGCACACGGGGAGACGGAGAGAAGAGCTCCACACAGCCTGGGGAACTCTGCTCAGCACACCACCAGCACGGAGCAGCCCTTCATGGAGCAGCACGCAGGAAGAAGGCCGATACACTGTACATTTATAGAAATGCATTGAAAAACAATAAGACATACTCTTATTCTTATTATTACTAGATGGTAGTTTCTAGGGCTGTAGTTTGTGGTGTTACATTGAACTTCAATTTGTCATGACGATCTACACTTTTTGTCCACATTCATTGAGTAAAATGTTTGGAATTACACACACATCTGATAATAATATACATTTATGTGTGTACATTTGTGTATAGACATATAGTAACCCAGTCGACCAGTAGTTTGTGAATGTGTATATTTGATATATTTGAGTTGATGCACTTGGTACACCTGCTAATAATGAATTGATCCACACTTATTCTTGGTGAGCGGTTAAAAAGATTGAAGAAAGAAGGCTTAGCCAAAATATAATGAAGAGAGCATTGTGATGAATATGGGTGAACTCATGTCTATCTTTTCTCATTTTCGACTTTTTGATGGGCTGCACTCGGCGTCGATGAGAGATGTGAAACACCAATCAGAGCCCGCGACACAACTCGAGTGGTCATCCTCCGCTTTGGTTTCCTGGCCGACCTTCACTCAGAAACCAGCAGTGGGGTTCAGCAGGATGTTGGGACTTGTTATGGTCTGTTACAGCCACGAGGAGAGCGCTACCGTTTGAACCAAATACTGTCTAGAACGTGGTCAACACTTCCACCTAGTGGACAACGACTGCACTGCTGTTTAGGTTCATCACTGTGATGAACCTAAACAGAGAGAAGGCTTCAACAGTGGATTTTGGCATGTTCAACTCTACTAAATAAAGAGACCACAATACATCCATTTCATTTGCTATTGTTCTATCATTTTTGTTATTGTCTTTTTACTTTTTTTCAAATATATCTTTATTTTATTGGTTTTATTATTTCATATCTTTTATCTAACGGGAGCATTAGTCCCAAATGATTTGACTGTTAACATTTGTTCTGTCTAATGTTTGTCTGCTTGATGTAGTCAGCTCCCTGAGCACCATCATTCACGAGCACTCTGTAGTGAGCACTCAGAACCACTGCTCACGGGGCTTCCTCCACACTGATCCTCTCTGTAAAACCTATTGAGGTTCAAACTACGCTAGCTTTCATTGGAGAGCATCTCCAGAAACCCTTTTGTGTGTCAAACTGGGGAAACATTTAGTATAACTGACTTACTAAAACACAGGAGGAGTTTCTAAATCTGAAACCTTTACTAAAACCCACATAGTGAATGCTGTGGAGTTTAACGCTGAGTCAGCAGGTCGGTCTGACTGATGGACGGCTCTACACAGAGACACGACAGCTACTTTTCTTTATCGTTTTCTCTGTGTTTTCTCAGAAGCCTCTTGTTTGGCAAGAGGACACGTCCAGACAGAACCAGGGTCAGCAAATGATTTGACTGGAGTTTGACCTTTGACCCCAATAAGCACATGGTGTTGACGTTATCCAATCACACAATCAATTGTAAGGACTGTCCGTTGACACGGTAAAGGAAAAAAAAGTGATTTTCAAACACTTTTAGTCTGTCGGTTTGAAAAAATGGATTGATGACCCACAAAAAAAGAAGTAGGCTTCACCGGCTATTAAGCTAGTTTTAACATAATGTTCTGATGGAAGCACCATGGAAACAACTTCCTGACATATACCTACTGGTTTAGTTATATATACCAGTGCCCTGTTCCAGAAAGCAAGAGGAGGGAAATCTCTGAGTTAGTTAACCCTGAGGAAACTTTAACTCTTGGTCAGTAACCATGGTAACTGACTGTGAACCTAACCTGCTGGCTGGAGGGTTTTCTTCAACAAAGCCAGAGTTTCTTTCAGAGCCACACATGCAGTTCTATTTCCTAACCGCTCAGTGCGTATGAAGTCTGCAGCTGCAGAATGAGAGCTTTTCTTATTAAATAGGCTGCGTATAGTCTGAACGTGTTTCAACAGCATTTCAGTGACGGGGTTTAAATGGACTACATGTGTTGAAGTAGCTCAAATGAAGCTACGGAATGCTGTCGAGTCAAGATCCAAATAGATGTCCAACATTTTAAACCCGCTGTTCTTTTACCGCGACGCCTTTTCAAGTGCAAAGCACCAAACGCATGATTACTGGGTCAGATTGTCAGCTTATGATCATGTCTTCATGTGTTTCATCTGGACAGATTGGATTTTTCACCTTCAGTTGCTGGGCGATGTGTTTTACAAATACTTTTAAAATGTAATGTGGGCTAAAAAAGATCCCACCACTTTATCATCCATAAAAGATGATGCAAGTCTAAATGATAAATTAATGAAGAACACTGAATAAAGCCTTATTGTTTTAACTCATTGACACTTTTCCCCTGCTCTGACTCAAGCTCTTTTTAAAAACAAAAAATAAAAAGAAGCTAAATGTGCACAGTCGACATTTATTAACATATCTGCGTCCACTGGATTAAAATGTACGCTCTGCCTTATATTTACCCGTTGCCATGGTGAAACTGATGATGGCTGCTTTCATTCACCACGCACAGGCTTAACTTATCAGACCCTGAACAGCTGTTCTGGAACTGAAAACTCAACTCAGAGGTCCGGGTCTGTTCATCCTGCTTTCTGAAACAGGGCCCTGGTGAAGCTCGTCTGTTATCGTGATCTAAACATCAAAAGAGTTTTGCTTGTTTGGGTTTTTTACTTCTGAAGAGTCAATCAACCCGTGAGTACTGTACAGAAGAGCTGCAGCATGAGAGCCAACTGACAAGACTTTGACCCGAGTGTCTCAGGACACAAACCATCTGATGACCGGTGTCGTGGAAACCCGTGGCCCAGGAGCTCCCGGGAGAACACGGATGAGGTGTGTGTGACTTACAGAGACGCTCCAGATCTGCATCCCATCAGTGTAGCCCACCATGAGGCAAAGCGGGGGGTCCGTGGTGCCGCTGTGCATCTCCATGAACTCTGGATTGCGGGACGTGTCTGTGCAAACAGAAGTGGAGTTGATTAGAGGACGTGTTGAATCATCCAGTAGGATGAAAAACTAACCTGTCAAGTTTTCTATTGAGTCGGACACCTAAACAGACTTAAATAAACAAGTTTAAGCTCCGTTTACTATAGTTTCATGTCATTTATTAATGTGCTCCCGTTCTATCCAAAGTCTTCTTTAAAATGCCCTCACGTCTCACTGCAGTATTGTCTGTTTGTCTCTCTGGTCCTCTGCGTGTTTTCTTTAGTTTGAGGGGTGTGTGTCACGGCTCCAGATCATTTTCTTCTTCCACATTTATCAAATACAATCCTGTAACACCACATGACCTTTTCTTTATGTAGCATTCCCATATACATAAATATTAAAAGGGTGCACAGCTCAATGCATCCCAACGCTTGTGTGTATTTTAACTCAAACCAGCAGCAAAACAATGGCGCAGGCTACAAAGAGTCCGTTTAACACAAAGCTCCACTCTGGACCGCGGAAACAACCGTTTGGAAAAGGATCCAGACTGGAAGGAGAACCAATCCAAAAGAAGCAGTGTGATTTTGACTAATAAAAACATAGTTAGTTGACACATTTCTCTTATATATAGTGTATTACATGTACAGTTACATGTAGAGTTGTTTAAACAGAGCAAAGAGCCCAATGCAGTTAGAAGTCTCTTCTTCACACAAACCAGACTTAAGTTGTCTGACAGTTACACTCACCGTTGATGTCAGCTTTCTCAAATCGAACCCAAATGATTTTCTCCTTCTCGTCAGTGGGCGGAGCTCCGGTGTACGCCTGTAGTTAGTTAGACAGACAGAGCAGAGGGTGGACTAAATACACAACACTGTCCAACAGAACCAGTAGAACTAACCATGTTCAGTCTGCCAGCCAAAAGTATGTTTTAGATGAATGTATTCAAGAACAGTTTCCAGATGTGTTTTTGTCTGGAGGCTTCAGGTCCGCAGCAGTTTCCACGTTGGTTTCTAATCAAAGCTCCTGTTGATCCTTCAGGTACGGGACAGTACTCTATTCCTCTTTCCACCTGTTTGTGTTCTAAACTTAACAGGCCATACTGTTTGTATTGTTCCATGTGTTTTAAGTCCTTTATTAGAAGTTGTGTTCTCTACATTACTGCCAACCGTTTTCCAAAGCAAAGCATACGGTTCGAGAGCAGTTTACGTATTTTCACGACACGGTTTTCTATTCTTTTCAGTACGATTTGGAATTCCACATATTGAGATGTGAAACTAGCGTGAGACAGATTATACGTTTGATTTCCAGGACTGTTTTTGTCATTTTTACTCTACTTTAAGATGTTAGAGCAACGTGAGGCACCTTCGTCAGAAGTTTGATACAGCTATTCCATCCTTGAGACTATTGCTGGGTCCCAGTTCCATACTGATATTATAAAGTAGATACTATATACTAATTAGTGTAGTACAGTTAGTGGAAAAGAAACCAATGTACTTTTCAGTATTATATCGACAGAAAATGATTCGTGCTTAGATGTAAAGAGACTTTGGAATGTCAATTAAACAGAATATAAAAGCAACGGTGGTCAAACACATTGAATTCTTTCCTGAGATCTTTCTGGAGCCGTCTCATCTCCACCTGAAATGTGTCGTTATCTGGAAATGTGATGAGCTCCACCATTTTCTTTGGCCCAAAGCATCGTACGACAACAGTGTTCATCAACAGCTCGCCGCAAACGTCCAGTGTTTGTACGTGTAGTCCGTAAGTCAGCAAGTACACGTAGATCTCATTTTGTCACTTTTACAGTGCAAACATTAAAAGCATACGAAGCATACGCAGCTTGGGACACAGCTCGGAACAGCAGTTAGTATGAGAGGAAACGTGACGTTACCTGGGGGACCACATCCTGCAGGAAGGTCACCACACTTTCCATGTAGGACTGCTCCCTGTGACGGCAAAAAGCTCATGTTATATGAGCATACATGCATACATACATACATACAGTATCATTCCTAATAAAATAACAATAATCCTTACGTAGCAGCCTGTGCTCGCACCAGAACCCCTCCAGCACAGCGACTAGGTCTGCGTGGAGAGTCCGATGCCATTTTGTCTTCCGTCTTTTTTTATCCTGAAAATGTACAAAGAGACTTTTTAACATGACAGCGGCATACAAACAATAAAAAACACAATCCCTTCGCCCTCGCACTAAGTTGTACAGGTGAACATATTGTTGTGTTTCTCTGCGGCATGCAAACATTGGCGTGAAACACCGCGTGTTTTACAGTTATTTGTTGTGTCACCATTTCACCTCCTCACATTCCTCGTTTGAACTGAATTTACAATGATGATCATAAACAGTGAAAAGCAAACCCTGACACTTGAGAAGCTGGAACCAGAAACAGTTTTGGGTGGTAAATGACTTAAACAGTGGAGTCACCAACCAATCCATTAATCAACCTATTGTTTCAGCACAACGATGAATTTATGGTCCATAAATAGGGACGCGCCAACACCATTAATGACCCTGGATATCAAGCTAAAATAGGCCATCGGTATCATATTGAAGAACAAACTGAGCATTAGTGGCTTTAGTAGATTTAGAGACCTTTCAGCTCCCAGCAGTGTTCCTTCTCATGAAAACTTTCTCAAGACCAAATGTGGTCGGTTCTATCCTATCAAATGTACAAAGTACTACAATCCAGTAGAAGAACCCGGCAATAAATACTGGGTTTGAGGCTGTAGTTTGTGGTGGCATTCGTCAACGTCCCCCCAGATTATTGGAACAGAACATTGAAAAGATGTCTCCGTATTACGTAATCCAACACAACAGCATCCTCAAAAACGACCAGTTGAGTCGGCCCTTCTAAATACTCCTAATACTCATTTCACTTGCAATGTGTAGGTTCAGATGTCCCCGTACTCGACTGGTGCACTTTGTTTTGGGGGACAAGATAAAGACTTGCACCGTACATCAACACTGTGATCACTATCTGGATTCTAAATGCATTCAGCAGTTTGGCGTTTCTAATATTTTGACTTATTATCAGTGATGGTTGACAGAGTACGAGAAACTCCCCTCAGAACCTCATTCTCGGGAGTGAAATTCAAAATGATGTGGAAATGTCCCACCAAGCCGTCTCACACCTGAATCCCTCCAACAAGACCATTAGTCCTGTGGTGTATCAAAGTGAAGGGGGAGCGACCGCAGCCATAAAGACAGGAAGAGACTAAAACGGGCCCCCCTACATAGAGCGTCTGAGGTCCCCCTTAGGATCAGGTCAGGAGACCCGACATCGAGGGGGAGCTCAAAGTAAAAAGGGTGGGTCCTTAGCATCGTAAGGAGACTATTGGGGTGTTCCAACATGGGACTAAGACTGGTGCAGCATAACAGGCAGGTCAACGGTGAGGAGGAGACCTTTGAGCCTGGACATGCTGATGGGATTCTAGTCCGCAGCTATCCTGAGAGCACCTAAGGGTGCCCAGGGGGAGCTGGAGGTCGTGACTTGGGGGAACACGTCTGCTGTCACCTTGAACTTAACACAGAAGAGTGTGAATGCAGGTTGCGGTGACATCAACAGAAGCAAAGCTTCAGGGTCAGGGACATGCAGCCACGTGACCAGGTCAGTCAGGCTGGACTCCCCGGGGAAAACATCCCTGCAGGTCGTGATGCCCTGGAGCCGCTTGGTGGAGCGTTCTTCAAATAAGTAGCATTACGCGCCTCGGGGATAACAAGTTCACTCGCGGTGAATGGTTCGTGTCCCGGGACGTTACCGGCCACACCGGTCACCGCTTATGCAACCCCGCCGACAGCCGGGGGAGCAGGCTCCGTGCAGCGAGCGGTGCCCCCGCGCCTTTAAGAGAGGGGCTCCTCCTGCCCATCTCAGCCTCGGCTGTCCTGAACATCTGTTCTGAAAAGCTCGCGACACAAGCAACGAGGGCCAGCGCGTGCCAGCACGTGTAACGACCGCCGGGTGCACACAATACAACCAGCGGCTTGACGTTTAACTTGTGTCGCCAGTTAGATGGGGGACCCCGCAGCTAACCCAGCTAGCGTTAGCATCCTCGCTCGCTGATAACGAGTCCCGTGAGGTGATAGAAACGAGCCCGCGGAAGCCTCGGAAGCGTTTCAATGAGACATTGTTTACGAGCGGCTGGAGTTACGAACCGAGGTGCAGAACGTGGACCGGGTCCTTGCTTGTGGACTTGTGTGGTGGTCCGAGGAGCTCTTCGCTACAACGTCAAAACACAAACAGTCTGGGTTTGCGGAACTGTGTCGTGTATTGGACAGCCAATCGGAGGACAGAAACGGTTTCGTCAACCCAATCAGCTAATAGTAAGGGCGAGGCTATGGCCTGCGTCACATGTTAGAAACGATACACTTGACAAAATAAAACCTACATTTTAATTTAATTTATTTTTTTTTAAATGACGAAGAAACAACTAAGCATCTAAATATAAATAATTCAATGAAGCTGCAAGGAAAAGTATGTAATGTCGACTTGTTCAACATTAATGGACACTATTTGTATAAATGTCACGGAGAACAGGGGGCTATAATACATGACATAAGTGACCATTAATCTGTTTTAGTGATGTATGATTGTGAAATCAAGAGAAAGAATGAGGAAAAGTGCACTAGATATCTAAGAGTTAGAACTGATGAAGCAATAAAAACAAGATGAGGAATGACGACTTAAAAGAAGAGTGGAACGGGGTTTATAGAGGAGGTCATTCATGTTTCAGGAAATTAATCATATCTAAGGCCCTGATGAAAAACAAGTTATCCTTCAATTTGTGTATCTTTAAATTTGAGGTTTACGGATTTTGCTAATTAAAAATAGGATGAAAAACATGTCATTGTCCATGAATAATATATATATATATATTGTAGGAGTTTCCAAATTAAGATTTATGGGTGTGATAATGGATGACAAACTGACATGGAAATCTCATATTGCACATGTTAGAACAAAGGTGTCTGAGAATATTTATTTTTTTAACACAGCAAAGCATGCTAGATTAAAATGATAATTCTACACTGTTCACTTATTCATGAGCAACATAAAGCCATTGTTTGTATTACAACAAAGAGCAGTACGAATTATTTATAAAGTGCATTTAAGATAACCAACAGACTATTTGTTAAGTCAGGACTACTGGAAATGAAATATTTAGTTCTTAGTTCAGAGGGAAATTTAATTTCAAGTATCTGAATGAACAGATTATTTTGAAGCAGATGTGTATTCAGCGTTTACAATAAAACTGTGGAATTCTCTACAAATTAATTTAAGGGTTGTATAAATATTTTTCAGTTCAAGAAAATGTATTAAAAAAGCATGACTAGACTATGTGTGGTGGCAGGTGATCTGTTTCCTTATTTGTTTTAATTATTGTGAGTGGCTGGATTCTTATTTTCCTCATGTTACTGTAAGTATTTGTGAAGTAGCTCCAATTGACAAACCATCCAATTTGATTGTTTATTTACATTTTGAGTAAAAGGCAAGTCAAATACAATTTATTATTCTCTCTGCTTCTTTCCTGTGTGTGAGAATTGTATTATGACGACTTTTCTCCTTATATTGTGCATTAACATGAGCGGAAGAAATGAAAAAAAATACAAATAAAATCAATTTGCAAAAAAATCATTACAAAGTATAACTTCACTTTCTTTTTTTGTTGTTGAAATAATGTTTTTTCTTTTTTCCTTTCTAACATTTCTGTGTTTGATTTGATTTTGATCCTGCTCAACTTGAAGCAGAAGCATTCATGTGTAAACTGAGACATGCAATGAGGCCTTGTTTGCTTGTACTTGTTTTCTTTTTCAATAAAAAAATAAACAAACTTCAATTTAAAAAAAGATTACATTTTAAAAAATTATTTCACTTTGGCTGCACAGGGGTGTAGTGGCTAGCACTGTCAACCCGATCTCAGACGGTCCTTCTGTGTGGAGCTTGCATGTTCTCCCCGTGGCAGCATGGGTTCCCTCTTGGTTCTCCATCTTCCTCCCCCAAAGACAAGCAGCTCAGGTTAATTGGAGACTCTTAATTGCCTGTAGGTGTGAATGTGAGCTGAATGGTTGTCTGTCTCTATATGTGCCCTGAGATAAACTGGAGACCTGTCCAGGTGAACCCTGCCTTCACCCAATGTCATCTGGGATCGGCTCCATCGCCCCTGCAACCCTAAATAGAATAAGGGTTTTAGATAATGGATGGACTTCACATTCTGTTCTAAGCTTGTTACAATCCTTTATGTAATCTAACAGGCATCTTAACAAGTTCCCTGAATCACCACGCTGGACAGAGATGTCCTTTCAACTTCTTCAATGGTACACTAGGAATAGGGTAAAACTCAGACAAAGAATACAAGGAACAGTTTTCATAGTTTTAAACCATACAGTTAATGCACACGGAGTGTTACGGTTTGGTTTTTGGCTGGACCCAAGAGCGGACACGGAGGCGGAAGGGTAGGTGTAGGAATGGGTTTATTTGGAAGACAGCTGGTGATTTGAAGGAGAGGTAGGGAGATGTGGCGGCGTGAGCGGTGTTGGCTGGGCTGCAGGGTCAGGACGGGAATCCTGGGCACAAGGAACAAAAGTTAGAATAGCAAGGTGAAGCGAAACACAAGAGATACTTTCAGTCGAAAAGAGACTAAGAGTGGCCAAGAGTCACACTACCTCTGTAATGGTGAAATAATCTGGCGACGAGTCGCAGGAAGCCGGGGTATTTCACAGGGTGGTTTGATTGCAGACAGGTGTTGGAGATGAGCCCAGGTGCCAGTTGATGGAAGCTGCGGACACGGACACACACACACACACACACACACACACACACACACAGAGAGGACGGACAGGGGACACTAGAGACACAGGAAGCGGCAGAGCCATGACACGGAGTATCTACTGCATCTTTCATCTGACATAACAATATTTTAACCTTTCATATCATACAACCAACTGATTAAAATGTAAAAAAATGCTCCAGTAAACTAATTACAAATGCTACAGTAAACTAATATATTAAATATATATATTTATATTGATTTGTCTGTTTAGTAGTTTACTATGTAATTAATCAACCAAGAAGTATTTTTTTGCAGTGCAAGAAAAGTCTGGTTGGTGACACAGAGATTACGATAGACGGCTTCTCATCACGTCCAAACTTTGCCTCCATGATGTGTCCTCCATGATGTGTCCTCCATCTCTAATAAGACCATGTCTGTCAGTGGATGGGAGATCTCCCATCCTGTCAGCGCGTCTCATTGATGCGTCTGTGTTGTGCTTGACAACCAGCAGTCTACTACTCATTACTTGTCATTTTTTATGCAGTTTTAAACCATATTTGTATGCCACTCTTTCAGATCCAGGTCGTTTTGACGAGGAAAAGGCTTTAAGCCATCGTCTGCTCGGCTCATAAGTTAATAGTCTTGTGATTGGGACAGCCCGCCGAAAGCGTAGTTGGGCCTTCAGATAGCATCACTGCTGTCTTCATGCTGCCATCATGCCCAACACATTCTCACTCCCAACTCGTCAAATACCGACGGTTGGTCAGTGCCTCTGGGCATTGGAGATCAATGCTCTAGGGACCCCTCTGGGTTAGTTTTCAATGTGTCGGTACAGCATCGTACAGCAGCGTCAACAGATGCTGCAGAAGAAGAACTCCTTTCCGCCCAGTTAAATCAACAAGGCAGCCACACAGGCCAGGAAGATTTTGGCTATGAACTCCGCCATCTTGGATACCATGCTGTTTACCATGCTGGATACCATGCTGTATTTGTACATCCCCCGCTGGTCAGATCCTCATCTACGGCCCCCCTCCTGTGTCTTGAAGCTGCGTCCAGCGCTTTAGCAGACTGCTGAATATTCACACCTGGTTGTCATCAGTCTGTGCCAAGTACAACATGGGCTGTTATGACAACTTTAATCTCTTTAATCTTGAAGTCATTATTCCTGGTGATTTCACAGTCTGTTTTATTGATCTATTGCAGTCGTTTCAGATGACCCAACATGTAATGGAGCCAACTCAGCAGCACAGCACATACTCAACCTTGTCATCCTGAGATCAGTCCTACGGAATCTCCTCGCGAGTTCACGAGAGACCAGAAACTCTGGCGGTCATCCAGGATTCATAGAACCACAGTTACCTTCGTAACTTCCGTTCTATTTCATCCTTACTGACCGCCAGAGGCAGTGCTTAACACTGGATGATATCAACAGAGTCGCGAGGAATCCCATGTACCTACCTCGTACGGCTCAAGCAGAGGAACTCGGCTGAAGAACCACACGCAGTGGGTGAGGAGCGGCAACGTTCACTCTGTAGTGTCTGGTGAATGTGCTCGGTGATGCCCATGAGGCTGCAGCACATATATCCTCCACGGGCACGCCTCTCAGGGTCGCCCATGATGTGGAGGCACTCCTGGTAGAATGGCCCTTCACTCTGGCAGAGCACGGCCGTTCACTTTGTATGCACGGGCAATGGCCTCCACTATCCAGTGGGACAGGCGCTGTTTTGAAAGGGCACAGCCCTTTTTAGGTCTGCCGTAGCAGATGAAGAGCTGCTCAGACCGCCGTATGACTGCAGTAGCTTCCACATAAGCTCTGAGGGCCCGCACCGGGCACTTGACCTCTCCTCACCTGGTGGGGGGTCGAACTGTGCAAGATGGATTGGGTGGTTGAGATACGAGCGTTTCAGCACCTTCGGGAGAAACGCTGCGTTGGGCCACAGTGTGACACCCGAGCCATCTGGGTTCCACCTCAGACACGATTCACTCACTGACAGGGTGTGTAGCTCGCCTACTCGCTTTGCCGAAGTGATGGCCAGGAGAAAAACAGTCTTCGCCGACAGCCATCTCAGCTCTGCCTCTGCCATAGGTTCAAAGGGAGAGGAGCATAGGGTGTCCAGCACCACTGGTAAGTCCCATGCGGGGGCCTTCAGGGCGCTCGGGGGGTGCAGCCGCCGAGCCCCTTTTAAGAAGAGGGACACCAGTCTGTGGCTCCCTACCGTGTTATTGTCGACCTTAGCATGCTGCCACGAAATAGCGGCCACGTACACCCTCAGGGTAGAGGGAGACCGGCCCTTATCTAGGAGAGACTGCAGAAACTCGAGTACGGCAGGCACATGGCACTGTACTGGGTCTCTGTTGTGAACCGCACACCAGTCGGAAAACAGCCTCCACCTGCACTCGTACTCCAGACGGGTAGATGGCGCTCTGGCATTCAGAATAGTCTTTCTGACTGGTTCTGTGCAGCCACTCAGCAGCCGGTCGGCCCTCCAGGGGCCAGACCCACAGTTGAAGGCAGCTGGGATCGGGATGCCAGATCCGACCCCCTAGCTGCGACAGGAGGTCCCTCCTGCCGGGGAGGCGCCATGGCGTACCGCGGCAGAGTCTGTGCAACAGGGAGAACCAAGTCCTGGCTGGCCATAAAGGGGCCACCAGCAGAAGTCTGTGGCCCTGTTGAAGAACTCTGATAAGCGTTGGCAAGATCAGAGGAAATGGGGGAAAGGCATAAAGAAGACCCTCTGGCCACGTGTGAGCCAGGGCATCTTGACCCAGAGGACTGGTACTCTCCATCAAGGAGAACCAGTGGGGGCAGTGGGTCGACATCTCCAAGGCAAAGAGATCTACCTCTGCCCTGCCGAAGAGACCCCAGATGCTGTGCACCACCTCTGGGTGGAGCCGCCACTCCCCCGATGGAGGCTTGTGACGCGAGAGGAAATCTGCGACCTGGTTCCGTTCTCCCGGTAGATACATTGCCCGAAGGCTGGTCAGGCGAGGGGCCGCCCAAGTCAGAAGGGCACAGGACACCCGAAGCAGCCTTGCAGACCTGGTGCCCCCTTGATGGTTTATGTGGAACACGGTCGGGGTGTTGTCCGACCGAACAAGTACATGCTTTCCTCTCAAGTATGGCAGGAAATGTACTAGGTGCACAGCCCGTAGCTCTAGAACATTGACACGCTCCATGCAGTCCTGAGCAGACCACTGCCCCCGAGCAGTCCTGTTCTGTCACACTGCACACCACCCTGAGAGGCAGGCGTCTGTTTTGACGACCTCCCAGCGGGATGGAACCAAGCCCATGGGGACACCCCTTGACAGGTATGCTCTCTCCCTCCATGGGAATAGAGCAAAAAGGCGTGATACCTCTATTGTCCTGTGCCTGTGGCACCTGATGTCCAAGCGAAGGCTGTTCAGCCATCTCTGCAGGGGGCGCAGTGACAGGAAGCCCATGGGAAAGACGGCTGAGGCAGCTGTCAATTTTCCCAATCGGCAAAGGAAGAGGATGTAGGGCATCCACCTGCCCCCTCGGAAGGGGGAAAGGCTGTGGAGGATGTCGTCCACACGCTGGGGTGATGGACAGGCCCTCATGGTGACTGCGTCCAGAGCTACACCGATGAAGGTTATGCTCTGAGAAGGGCTCAGAGAGCTCTTCCCCATGTTTACCCTGAGGCCCAACAGGACCATGTGGGAGAGAAGGCGAGCAGTGTCCTGTACAGCCTGAAAACGGGATGGCGCACAAATCAGCCAATCGTCCAGGTACGGGAGTATCTTCACGCCCTGCGATTGCAGGGGGTAAAGGGCAGCAGCAATGTACCTTGTGAATACTCATGGGGAGAGGGAGAGTCCGAATGGAAGCACCCTGAACTGAAAATAACGGCCTTGAAAGGCGAAACGAAGGAACTGTCTGTGGTGAGGCACAATGGGAATATGGAAATAGGCATCCTTCAAGTCGACAGACGTGAACCAGTCTCCTCTGGAGACGACACGAAGGACTTCTGCTGTGCTCAGCATGTGAAACGGTAAGACCTTCAGGAACTTGTTGAGTCCCCTCAAAGGCGCAGTCCGCCGCCTTTCTTCCTTACGAGGAAATAGATTGAGTAGAACCCCCCGGGCTGTGACAGGGGGTCCACCACCTCGATGGCGCCTTTGGCCAGGAGCGCGGCTAACTCCTAGCTCAGGGCTAGGGCTTTTGCCGGGTCGGTGATGCTGATCATCTTGACCCGGCTGAAGGATGGGGGCCAGCGTCGGAATTGAAGCTTGTACCCCTGGGTTAGGGTGGAAACCACCCAGGGGTCTGAAGCATGAGCTTCGCAGTAGCTGATATGCTGCCGGGAGAAATAACCGACAGCCGGCCCGGAGACCTGAGTTCCTGGCCCCTCTGCCTCGAAAAGGCTTTGGGGGGGCGACTGTTAGTCCCCCGGTCCAGCGGTTGCCTGGGGGGTACGCGGGTAGAGTCCCATTGGTAGTGGACCGGCCTCTCAGCAGGGCGCTGAGGCCAGTGTTGGGGTGAGCTGGGGGCTGAAAGTTGCCTCGGGGGGCCGGCGTAGAACCCGTGGGTCTGCGGGGTGCGGGCGTCCCCCTGCGAAGACTGGAGAACTGCTGCCTGCTCTGATCAGCTTGGACAGTGCGCTGAAGCACCTATAGAGCAGCCGAGCCAAACAGCTCCCCAGGTTCAACTGGGACAGTACGGAGGGTCCTCCGACATGTCTCTGACAAGGGTGACTGCGCCAGCCAAACCTGGCGGCGAGTCTGAACCAGAGTAGACATCAGGTGCCCGAGTTCCCTCGACATAAGTGCAAACGCCTGCAGTGAAGCATCACTGAGGCTGGTGGCAGAAGCGTCGAAAGCAGCCTGCTGCAGAGAAGCTGAGAGGGCAAGCATGAGATGGGAGAGGGAGTTACCAATACGGTCCATGCGTGCTGCTGTGTCGTAAGCCCAGGAAAGCAGATTGTCTGTGATCCGACATTGGGGTGGAGGGCACCTGGCATCCGGCCTCAGAGTCTCCTCAGGGGAAACTATGAGGGACGCGATAGTTGGCTCGATGGCTGGCATACGCTCAAGGCCACATTTTGCCACGTCCTGCATGGCCGCCAGGGTTCAGCCGTCTGATGTAGGACAGGAGAGAGCCCTGGTGTCTCTCCAGCATGCATGCAACTCCCTCAGATATTCTTCTGAGGGAGGAACAGAAAAGGTGGCAGGGGCATTAACGCGCCTGAAAAAAGCGCTAGCAGGTGGAGGTTCCAGCTGCTGTGTATCCAACTGCAGGTGTGCCAGCGCCATGCGAATGACAGACCCCATGGAGTTGTCGACTGCCCCCTCCGAAGGACTATGAGCTGAGGAACGGGAGCCAGGCTCGGAAGCATGGCAGGGCCGCTCGTCGCTGTATTCGGTAAAGAGATTGGCTGACACTGCCACTGAGATAATGTCCTCTTCTGGGACCAGCTCAGCCGTGGGTGGATCTGATGCCTCCGCCCTCCCCGCACTAGGGTGGAGGGTCAGGAGAAGTGACTTCACCTGAGCTAGCTCGGCACTCAGCAGATCCACTCTAGAAGCCAGCATGCTGGACTTAGCCCTCTTATGGGGAGCCCCTGCAACTCCTGAGGCTCGCCGTTTGAAACGGGTAGGTTGGGCTGGATTCGGCAGCCCTAACGGGGGGAGGTCAACCTCAACCATCAGGTGTTCACCTCGGCCAGTCTAGCAACCCTAACTGCGTGAGGCATGATGCCGCAGTTCATGCATGGGTTCTCCGAGAGGCCCTCCCTCAGATGCTCGAAGCCGAGACAAGAGGGGCAAAGGTCATGGCCGTCCTCAGGCTGGAGAGGAGCCATACAGATCCTACAGCTGTCAGAGTTAAACATAGCCCCGACTCTGGAGGGACCCGGCCACACTAATTGATGCGGGCTAAGCCGGCAGTGTAGCGCCTCGCCACACTGAGCGGACACGCTCTCGTTAGCATGCCACTCAATTAGCGAGAGCGAGAGCGCTCCGCCAACCGTGGAATCCTGTTATAGGAAAACAATGTAAACGATCTCACCTGTTGAGGTTTTCACTGGTGATGAACGAAGATGGGTGCACTGGTCCGGCTCGATGGTCTGAACGGTAGAAGCACACCGTTCCCTCCTAAGAGGGACAGCTTGTCGCAGCCTTTGGAGGGCGAGAGACCCGCAACTCCGACCGATGGTCGTAAGGCTACCAGCGACAAACTCCTGAGGTCCAACCTCAGACGAATTTAGCTTTAGCTAATTCTACGATAGTACTTAGCATGTGTAGCGATATGATGAAAAAGGACTGATCTCAGGATGACGCCGGAACTTATACCCGGCTGGGGGTCATCCGAGGTCACAGGTGACTTTGTTGATATAAAGACTCGACCTGGAAGATCCAGTGTTAAGCACTGCCTCTGGCAGTCAGTAAGGATGAAATAGAACTGCTGCTAATAGACCATTTAAAAAAAAAAAAGAACAACAAGTTCACAGGTGGTTTAAATCCTACCTACATAGTCAAAGATTCTCCATCACACTTGGGGACTTCCACTCAAACTGTCATAAATGAGTGTGTGGGGTCCTGCAGGGCTTTATCTTGGGTATTCTTCTATTGAACTTGTGTGCTTACCCCTGGCTACATTATCAGCAAACGCAACATCAGCTACTATAATTATGTTGAAGACACGCAGCTTCTCATCTGACTATCCACTGAAGATTTCCAAGCCAATAACTCCAGTCAGTCATTTGGAAGAAATCAACCACTGGATAGCAGCAAACTTCCTATGAAGTTCAAATATAATAATAATATAACAATAAAATCACAACTGATTACGACTGGCACTGTAAACTGAAACAAGTTTAATGAAAGAATAAATAAATAGGTATAAGTAGAGGGATAGTAAGAGACTGCTGATTACCGGCCGATACACACACCAACATGTGAACAAGGGGAGTATTGGCACTTATTCTTTCCACTTCAAGCACTGCCTGTGGGCCACATAGAAGCTCTGAGACGGGCTGCAGGGATGGATCTTGTTTCGTCGTTAGCAGGGTTCTTCTCTGTCGGGACGGAATTCCACTGTTCAGGCTTGGTGGATCTCCTTATCCCATGTAGTGTACTGTTCATCACAAACACATAGAATCTCCTCTTTTCATTGTGAATGTAGCCCCAAACTACTTTGCTGTCTGTGAAAAAGCTGAAGTTATTGGACTGAATATCCAGCTCGGAAAGGATTAGCTCTTCTACGCTCACAGCCAACGCTGCAGCACACAGCTCCAGACGGGGATGGTGGACTCTGGTCTTGGGGCTAGCTTAGCTTTACCTAAGATGAAGCCTATGTGACAGCTCCCATCTGCCTCTAGGACCTTTAGGTATAACTTCTGACTTAGCAGCTTCAAGTTCCATCAATAGTCACCTAGCTCTCTGAGCTTGTGGAGGTCCTTTTTGGAGATCTCAGAGAAGCGATCTACTCTCTTCAATAGAGAGTTCTCAATTACCTTGAGTGCCCCATAGCATTCATCCAATCTCTCCCACACCATATTGAGCCCCTGTTCTGGGTCTTTAACGTGTACTGCTCTGATGCGTTTCACATGTTCCACGGATTTGATGCTCTGCCATTTTACAAGTAGGTCAATGTCCTCTTTCGCGGTTAGACCGCAGCCTTTGATGGTATTAAAGAATGAAGCTTTCCAAGCTCTGTATTTCTCGTCCTGGTGGAGATGACATCCATCGAACACCTCTACGTGACTCACATCTAGTTCAGCCTGTTGCATGT
Organism: Ophiodon elongatus; assembly: GCA_016806645.1. Lineage (NCBI taxonomy): Eukaryota > Metazoa > Chordata > Actinopteri > Perciformes > Hexagrammidae > Ophiodon > Ophiodon elongatus. The sequence continues at coordinate 910,459 of JACSYO010001581.1, read as the reverse complement.
CTACATACTGGTGTGTATTGCAATGTGTACTCGGTGGGAAATGACGTCCATCCAATTCCCAATCATTCCAGTACTCCATGTTTCTCCTCTCTTTTACAGGATGCACATGTTTGCGGTGAGATGTGATGTCTGATGAGTGGCGTGTCTCTGTACAAACTGGGGATGTTGTGGTGGACAATGTGTTTCAACTCAAGCCTTTTACTTGTGGGGACACTGTTTGATGTGTGATGCTCAGTGAGTGCTATGTTGGTCTGCTTTTGCTCTGTTAATGGTTGAATGTTTACACAAGACACTCCTAATTGCGGCATTGACTCCAAATGATCACAGGCTTTACTATATGTCAAGGCATATTCACGAGTACACTGTGCTATATGTCATGAGTTAGGAGCTCCAATTCATTGAATTGTGAGTTTGGGGCTGTTTTATCATTTTGGTTTTCCAGCGCTGCCTCTAATGCTTCTGCTTCAGCAAGTGTAGCCGCTGCTGTTTTCTGTGATGAATTTGTCCAGTGATGCCTCTGGTGGTGCTTTTCAATCTTGAGTCGAAAATGTAACGTTCACACTAGCTCTTTCAGCTTCTCCACGGGCCGTGGCTGCAGCAGCACCAGTGGGAAAGACGTGTGAGTGCTTTAGAGAATAGGTGGTCCAGGAGCTGGCCTTCCTTGTATGTCTTGGAGATATACTCTTCTTGCATTGTGATGTATGTGGATTACTTGCGTTCTGATACTGTAGCATTCAAGTTGGTGCAGTCTGCTGTAGATCGGCTTGTTTGGGTGATGTCGTTTTGTTTGTTCGGTTGTCGTTACAATCCTTTATGTAATCTGACAGGCACCTTAAGTCACCACGCTGGTCAAACATTACCATTCCACTATAATAGAAAACAGAAATATGTTAAAACTGAGGCAAATGGTACAACTAATAATTTGCATTGTTTTAAACCTAACAGTAAATGCCTACAGTGTAGCTACTGCATCTATTCAAGAGACATGACGAGTTTGTATACAGGACAGACATATGAACATATCTATTGGAATTAATTTCACATGATCTGGTGACTCTTGCACATGCTTCATGCTTCTAATCATCAAATAAACAGTGAAGTTGTATTAAACCAGTTCTACACAGCTAAGAAATGACTCTGACAGATCATTATAGTTAAAATACAAGCTGACTTCCATGTCATTTAAACTTAGCAGAATGCCAACATCGTCCAGATACAATAGTTTTACCAGAAAGGTACAGCCATGAGCAAGGAGATTAGCTCAGCATCTATAAAACCGCCTTGAAATGAAATACAGTAAAATGCCATGAAGTGCTAAATAAATGGCACTTTAAATCAGATATAACTGTTTTTACTCACGGTTCATTAGAAATGATCACAACTCACACCAACCTGGATGCAGAAAAGTCCACTCTGGATCTTAATTACTGACTGCAGTTCCATGTACTCAATGGCTCAGCTGTGTATTTCTCCACAGGAGGGCAATGGTACTGGTAGGCCTACTAGAACAACATGATACATAATCTAAAATATGTGTTTTTTTTACTACGCAGTGAAAGCCTCGGTGAGCCTGTTGCATGTCTACATACTGGTGCGTATTGCAATGTGTACTCGGTGGGTAATGACGTCCATACCATGCCCAATCATTCTAGTACTCCATGTGTCTCCTCTCTTTTACAGGATGCACGTGTTCGCGGTGAGCTGTGATGTCTGATGAGTAGCGTCTCTCTGTACAAACTGGGGATGTTGCCAGTGGAAGCCAATATGGTGTGGGAGAGATTGGATGAATGCTATAGGGGAACCCAAGGTAATTGAGAACTCTCCATTGAAGAGGGGACATGGATTTCCCAAGATCTCCAAAAAGCCCCTCCACAAGCTCAGAGAGCTAGGTGACTCTTGATGGAACTTGAAGCTGCTAAGTCAGAAGTCATACTTAAAGGTCCTAGAGTCAGATAGGAGCTGTCACATAGCTTCAGCTAAGGTAAAGCTAAGCTAGCCCCACGTTCACCATCCTCCGTCTGGAGCTGTGTGCTGCTGTGTTGGCTGTGAGCGTAGCAGAGCTACTCCTTTCTGAGTACGATATTCAATGTTTGTTCATATTCTGATTTAGATTTTAAATCTTCAGACAAGAGGGGGCAGGCGAACCAGCGTGTCCGTGGCACAACGGCAAATCCTCGCCAGATAACCTTTCGGGTGTCAGTGCTACGGAGTCACTCGGTGACAATGTGCAGGTCCAACAGAGCTAATGTGTCTTTTTAATTGTGACAGATCTTTGTGTATACAGTATCATGGGAAAATACATTTGTTTCATGATGTTATTGATAACACATAAAATCTTGTTTTGCAAATTGTTTACTACCCTTTGGTGAATGGGGTTTTAATAAGAATAATTGTAATTGTTATTAACAGTAATATTGTGCTTGATATTAGTGATAACACCTCTATGACAATGGTAGAACTACTTCCACGTCTACTAATATATCTTTATTCTGTATCACTCTGTATTGTACACACCAGCAGCTAACAGTAAAAATGATAAATACTATTCAATTATCCTCTCAAATGTCATCCTGCACTACCTTCCACATGAAGTTGCATCTTAATGATCAAGTTGCATTGCTTACACTAACAACATGCTGTGACAATTTGCCTTTCTGTGTTTAATTATTTTTATTTGGTTAGAGGTACCAGCCAGGTCTCGCTCTTGGCATTTAAGATTGGGAGTCACGTTTAGTTTCAGTCGTAGTTTTCTTTTTTTATGTTTAAATTAAACTACACAAAGGAACGCGCACGAATCAAAATGGACAAAATAGACACTCTACACATTGAATGAGCATTCCAGTCATCCCAGAATTTGATGCATTGAATTTGCATTGTGGCTTTTGTATTTGGCTTTTCTATACAACACAAATGTATTTGCATTTGTGTTGTATAGCTTTTGCATTCGAAGCGAGTAAGGAGAATCTGCCTGTGTGGTTTAAGAGACAAGCTCACAGACAGACTGCAAAGTCATTTTGTCATTGTATAAGCTTCACTGGTCAAAGTGTTTAGATGTTCTTTCGCCAAGGCAGTCAACCCTGGAAATGTTTATTATACACAAATCTCTGTTTTGCTTTACTTTTTATTGACACTGAAAGCTATACTATACAAGAATGCCAGTTTTGTCTAGCTGAATGCTATTGTGTACCACACTGAGCTTTTAGATCACTATTTAAACAGTAGATCACTTGGAAGTCAATACACAGAAGAATGATATGCATATTTGTATGTATACAGTAGCTTTATTTGTGAGGCAAAAACATAAAATGTTCACAAAATCACATCTATGTCCTGTACATCTCTGCTCTTTTCACACCCATCTAATGCATTCATTGGTCTAAAGTTCACATGGCCAAGAAAACAAAGCGTGATATGCACCGGCCTGCGTCTGGCTTTAGATCTTTATCCGTCTGTGTCAAAGGCTGACGTTGGGAGGTCTATGCGATACAATCTGACCCTTACACCGTACTTTTCTTTTTTTTTTTACTGTGAAATGTTACAGTACTTTGTAAAGGTAGGAAAATGTGAATTCAAAGTTTACATTCTGCGATGTCTGGATCATTAGTTTAGTGTGGAGAAGAAATGTGCGATGTGTGTGAGTTGCATGCCACCTGGTTTTGATTTGAAAGAAATAGGATTACCAGAAGTTGCCCCCAGTAAACCATTATTATGGTGATCCCCAAACTTACTGATGTAATTTCACCCAGAAAAGGGTCCGTAATCCAAGGGTTGGACACATTAACATGCCTGAAGTGGAGTAAACCTCATTTCCATGGCAAATATGGTGTACCAAAATGTGGTTGCATTTAGTTGCTAAATGCCATATACTAGGCCTATATAGAACTTCCCTCTGTTGCGATATTGATTGATCAGTGAACTGCCAGAACTCAAACAAGCAGTTTATGAGATTCAATATGGCTATAGCATTTTAGCATCGTAGTGGTACATTTCATTTTGGAATTCCATTACATAGAGTTCTGTTTCATCATCCATCCATCCATCCATCCATCCATCCGTCCGTCCATCCGTCCATCCGTCCATCCTCACTATATTATGTATCATTGCATTTCTTTTTTGAATCATTTAATTGTTTACTTTACACCTTTCACATAAAATAGTAATTTGAGCCATTATGCCCATGTCTATATTGCATTAGAAACATACTTATAATTTATGATCATAGTTATAAGCACTCATGCTTTATAAGAATAATCACAAAAGATTATCACATATTATGCAATGACTTATTAGGTCAAATATAATAACATACTACTGACATTCTTTGTGTTGTAAGGAGAATAGTTAATTATAATTCCCATAGTTGTAATACATTCTAATCAGTTTTTTTTTCATGACTTGTTCTTGCATAGATTTATTGATATTTTTTCACTTTACTTAAATTATAAATATATATATAATCATATTGTGATGCATTATAACAGGGATTATAATGCATTATAAAACGATTATAATGCACTACAACTATGTGAATAATGATACACCATGATCCCTGCAAAACAAGATCAGTAATTTCTATTATTATGATATTTGATCTTTATGTTGTGGAAATTTATCATATTGTACTTTTTAGATGGAACTGTATCGCTTTACTTTAAGCAAAGTAAAATGTGCCACCAAACCATTGTATCTTATGTCTGTATTATGTATCTCATGTCTGTATTATGTATCTCATGTCTGTATTATGTTGAGGACTCAACCGGATGGTTGTGGGAGCTCACAAACTAACCCTTTCTCCCAACAGGCAGGAATAACAGCATCGGCCTCAGCGTCTGGCTCCATCAGAAGAGGGAGGACCAAATTAATGTGCAGTTTGTGTGAAGCATATATATTCTGTAAAACCTGTAAGACTTGTTGTTAGACCTCCGAACCATCTGTGGGGAAAGAGCTCTATCCATTCAGCTGAATTATTATAAGTGTCTGTTCAACAAACACTTAAAGACATTTGAGAGTTTTCTCATCACGTTTATTTCTCACAGGGAAATAAACGACTTTTTAAAACGTCATTTTAAAATACATTATAATGTGTTGATGATTATTGTTAGAAAGCATTATGAGTATTTCTGAGGGCTTATAACTCTATTCATATAGTCCTATAAGCAAATTTCAAAGCTTCAGAGAATGTGCTGCCAAATATTGATTAGTGCAGCTGTAGTGATGAAATATAAACATTAGGCCCAAACATACAATATATCTGTTTAGAATTCGGTCTGCATGTCATTAAAATAATAAACAACATGGTCTTGTTTCAGCACCTTTAGGCTGTCACATGATTTTAAGACAAAGATTAATTCAGACTATTTGAGTTATGCTCAAATTGTACATACATTTGTGATTTTGAGGATATATAGTACATTTTGCTTGTGTCTGTCTGTTAATAGGCAGAACCTTATGAAATAATTCAGAAATAGTCTTTCATATAGAGTCTACTATTTGTGTCTGAAGAGGCTCAATGAATCCACTGACCAATATAAATACTCATCTTGCTGTACACACATACACACAGGAAACCATTCAACATGAATTGTTGTGATGTAATTACTTTTCATTTGATGTGAAAAATTATTCAAAGTCAATGAGACGGAAAGTGTTCCGCAGTCTATCACAGGAACTGGCATTGTTTACTTCCCTCCAACACATCATTTGCTCTATCTCGCAGTCACAATGATTCTCTCTGTCTTACTGTCATACACGTTTCACAGCAGTATATCACAGCATGCCTCATTTAACTAGACAGCAGTGTGCGCATGCGTGTGTGCAATCCCTTATGTTTCTAGTGCTGCATTGTGTTTTTTGTCTATTTGCTTTCATTTGGATGTCAGTTGGTGTTTGGATGCATCTGCTATAAGATAAATCTCCCTCGTGTTGAGCTGGTTAACAAACATCGTCGTGTTGTATATTATTGGATACCCCGTTTACACCTTGTATTAACATGTGATGTCTGTGTGGATATAGTATCTGGATCAGAGAAAAACCCACGTTAAAGCGAGTTAATTGAAGCATGCCGATATAAAGACATTTGGACATCTTGGTGTTTGAAATTCATTTTGTATTTGTAGTTTATGATGAGGGGATTTTTCCTCTGCAAAATGTATCCCAACAGACAGAATACCGGTGCCATTCATTTTGAGACATTTCTGTTTTGTAAATAAAACCTTTTGAAATGTTTTGAATTTCTGTGACTCAACATTTATCATGTGATCATCTTGGTTGTTGTAAGCCCATGTGGGTTGGGTACAATGTGGTTTTGGACACTTGAAAGCCCTGAATACCTTTTTTCTCAACTAGTCTCCTAACGATGGGGTCTGGCATGAAACCCAGATGTTCTGCCAAAGGTAAAACTGTTTTGGTTATTTCACATGACGAACTTCTGTATTTGTGCTATCATCTGTGCTCTTCTCACTGGTGGCGTCACATATAAACATCATAATTGAATTTAACAACATTTGCATCAAACAGTGATCACATTTGTGGGGTCATTTGCTCATGTTGCCAGAACTGTCAGTCAAATCTGATCAAACCAAACCCGTACTGGCCTGCAACACTTGTTCTGGAGGGTTAACTTTTAACTACTAAAACCAAAGATTATTTGGATGTAAAAAAAACATTAACAGGCTGTCAATGAAACAATCAATTAATATATTAATCAATCAATCAATTGTAAGACGTAATTGTACAAGAAGTACGATTGGATCGGACAAACCCCTACAGAAGTGGTCCGGCCGATCAGATCTCAGCCAGGTTTAATGACTTCTGTACAGTTTGGCAACATTCTATGAAAATAATCTGCCCAATAAGTGTAAAGGTCACCCAACTCCACTTCACCCCCTTCCACAGCAAAGCAAAGAGCAGACCCCAAATAGCACCTGTGTCTACCGCATGGATGTATGAAGAGAACTGGATACAGCGGTGAAGACCCCATTCATTCCTATGAAAGTTGCTCAGTGGGGCATGAAGCCAAATGGTTCCACTGCTGAGGTTAACATTGTGGATCTTCCGCATCCAGCGCACTAGCGTCTACATTAACCCCGCCTTCCAGCCTCTCAGTCTTGGCTCGCTCACATGAACGTCAGTTCATTATGCCTAAATAACTTTTGATTTACCTATAAAAAATAAATGTCACTGTCTATGGGAAAATTTTTCTTTTTGGGTCCAATGGCAGTACACAGAAGTTTTCATTTCACTGTTTGACAACTAAAAAAAGTGGCTTCAAAGCCTGGCGCTCTTCTTCTGTAATTTCAGTGGTGGAAGAAGTACTCAGATCTTTTATGTAAGTAAAAGTATCAATACCACAGTGTAGAAATACTCCGTCACAACTAAAAGTCCTGCATTCAAAACTTGACTTCAGTAAAAGCATGAAAGTTTTAGCATTAAAGTATTCGTAACTTGTAGTGCAGTAAAACGTCTGACTCCAAACTGTAATGGAGTAGAAGTATAAAGTAACATAATATGGACATACTCAAACAAGTACAAGTACAAAGTACAAGTACCTCAATATTGTACTATAGTACTTTAGTGACTGAACATTGGCTCTAGTCACTCCTGTATTGGACTTTTTATCCAATAGATCTGAAATTCTCTTCAACCAACTATTTAATGACAATTGTACACCTATTCTGGGTTGAATATGAGCATTTGTCTTTTGTCCTTGTCAGATTGGACTCTGATAAAGAAACAGTAATGTTAGGGTACTTGTCTGTCTCACTTTTAAAGGCCACAAATCACTACGCTTCCATCATTTTCAGTATGAAGTTTGCTGTTCTTGATCTGAGATCACATGTCATTATCCAGATCAGATCCGAAGAAAAAGAGCATAATGAATTTCGATATAGGATTTCAGTTTGTGTGTTAAACACATAGGTGGCTGTCTCCTCCACTGGTTGTTTGAACACATTTAGTGGGACACGACTGCAGGGTTTGCCGCTGTCCACCTGATGGCAGTATGACTCCAGCTCTGAAGCGTCCACTAAATCCTCCCTCTTTGTTCTCCTGCCAATTCCTCCTCTCCTGCTGCCTTATTTTTCTTACAACATCTATGAGAGGAGAGAAAAAGAGAAGAAAAAACTATCCCCGGGTTAAAATAAATAGCCTTTCACAGTTAATTTAATTGACTATTTTGTACAAAATCGAGGTAATTCCGCCTCGGCTGCAATAGCAAACAAGAATAGCATTGCCTTGGCAATCAGTTACCACGCAAACAGAGAAAGGCTTTAATCTGCTTCTATCACAGAGGAGCCACGGCTGAAGTTTGTTCAGACACTGTGAGGCACCTGTTTTCTTAATTGTTGTAACATCTCTGCAGAGGAAAAACACACCCTCAGTAGAGCAAAGGATGAAGGGAATGATGTAAAAATATTTAACATTCAGCAAGAGGAGTTAGAGAACAGCAGAGAGTAAAGGACAGCATGATGATTGACATGAAATATATGTTTTATGTTCCTATATATTGCATTACTCAAACATTGGTTTAAATGTGTATGTGCCTACAGCGTCGGTTCCCTCATTAAGTTCCTTCGTCAGGGGCCGTTATGATTCTGTAACTATGAAATTGTGATTATGTAAGAGTAAACATCTGTTAACTTTCTTTGTTAATTTGAGCATTTAATGTGTGAAATACTGTCCTTGTGTAATTTCAGAGGTTCAGAGTTGAGGTCAGTGTCCAGAAGTGGTCCTTATCCTCCACTCTCTAACTTCTTTATCATCTTTCTCTCCTGCTGGGTGGATGCACGTGTGTGTGTGTGTGTGTGTGTGTGTGTGTGTGTGTGTGTGTGTGTGTGTGTGTGTGTGTCTGTCCCTCAGTGTCTGCCTGTGAAACAGAGAGCATGTCCGTTGGAGGTGTTGCTGTTCTCGCCTGTCCTGCTACCTCCAGCTGCGTGTCTACTGCCCCCCGCAGGCTGGCAGAGGTTACCCCATGCTGACCTGTTTAATTGTCTGCCTGTCCCAGGGCCCACCGATGAGTGTGTGTGTGTGTGTTCCCGCTGTGTCGAGCAGGACAAGGGCGACAACATACATACACACACACACACACACACACGCACACACACAAGATGCACACAAGAGGTAAGAGCATTAGAAAAAAAACAACCAGCACACAGTGCCTCTGTGAGATACTGTCAGGCACACATCGTAAGTGTGTGTCCCATTAAAAAGTGCTTATATCAAGGAGCTTCTCTCAAGTCTGCCTGTTGTTTTGAGTGTGCTGAAACAAGTGCACTCTCCCACCCACCGATTTAGAAACTGTAGCTTCACACGGGCGGCCAGAAAAACAACTCAGAGAGCCGAGGCTGCACAATGCTATAGATGTGCTATTCTAATGACAGGAACTTTTTTTTTTAGAAGTCTTTATGTTGCATCTGGATTTATTTGCATCAAAACTAATCATATGATGGTGCAGATTGAACTGCCTTTCTTGATATGTGAGATTTCAAGCGAGTCAGACTGGTACACCGCCGTCTAAATGTATCATGTATCAACTACAGTTGAAATTGTAGCCTAAGCATGCAGGTTGCAGAGGGAAAATCAAATGATTGAAGCTAGCTTGTGGTCATCCTGTCATGTTTTGTATCGTAGAAATGTTACAGGATGGTCTGAGCTGATATGTGCATATATATCAATTTATATATATATATATATATATATAAATTCCTCCAGTACAGTGGAAATGTTACAGGATGGCTCTGAGCTGATATGTGCATATATATATATATATATTATATATATATATAAATGCCACTATTCCATCATACATTGATCTTAATTACTGCACATCTTAATGAGTTTGCCCACCTGATTGTAAACACGTGGTGAATTATTGTAAAGCAGAATGACACAGTCTGTACAGCTTTTCATTTTCAAAACTATGCCTATTCCTGAACCTTTGTACATTTTGATCAATGCAATTCTTACATTTTGCTTTACTCTTTTGTTGACACTGACTGCTCACATTTCTGTACAAGAATGTCAGTTTGTATGACACTTTAGATCCCCACTTCAGCAGGTAAAAGTATACTCGGACGTCAATACACAGAAAAACGATATGCACATTTGTATGTATAGAGTAGATTTATTTGTGGAGCAAAGTGTTACATATACTGTAAACTGAAAAAGTCCCCTTTGATCTTGTATGTAGAGTCATAGGCAGTAAAGAAAAAATGAAAAAAGATCCCTCTGCAGTTCAGTAAAAAACAGCCACCTGTACCTCCTCTCAGTAGTAACAACATGTCGGAGATATTAATGGAATATACATGTATATGTGTGTCTGACAGATTATGATCACTTTGCATGTCTTGGCTCAAACAATGAAAGATTGGATAGAAGTTGTGAAGAGCATGACAACTTCCCTGAGAATCAACTCATCAGTTTTTTTCAGTAAGCTATGTGCAAGTGGTAGTTGTGCAAATTGGAGCCAATTATACTTATTGTTCAGAACTTATACTGCATGTGCACCAAGGAATACGACTCAGTGTGTTTTACAGTTGTTTGTCCATGTTTCGCTGTGTGGGTTTTGAGCTGGACCCAAAATACAATTCTATGCAGCTGTCACACACGGGAATGCCAAATGTCATCCATGATGGAATATGAAATAGGGTAGAATTAATTTTTAAATAGTTACACATATAGAGAATACAAATATAGAACTAAATAATGTTGCCGACAACGGCACCAGGTGGAAGTAGTCCAGGGACCAGATTCAACATCAGAAGGATGATCAAAGATTCATTCATAGAGCTCGTATTGAAACAGGCTTTACAAAGTGCATCGCAATTCAGGATCAAATGAGGGAAATAACGGCTCGAATATAAATAAAATGATTGATAAAATGAATTGCTCAAAAAGAGAATGTTGTCTATGTATGTGCCTCCAGGTAACATTTTCAGACGCAGTGTAGACTGCAAAATAATAACACAAAAGGTGAAATTGAAAGCAACCTACACAAATGATTTCACTCTGCTTAGGCCTGCTTAGGTCTGCTTAGGCCTGCTTTGGTCTGCTTAGGCCTGCTTAGGTCTGCTTAGACCTGCTTTGGTCTGCTTTGGCCTGCTTAGGTCTTCTTTGGTCTGCTTTGGTCTGCTTAGGTCTGCTTAGGCCTGCTTAGGTCTGCTTTGGTCTGCTTTGGTCTGCATGCAACCCCAAATTTGTCTTGGTCTAAGTTATCATATGTCAGATTTATGTAGACAGAATGATCACCAAGTGCTGATTAGAAGCCTCATTCTCTGGTGTAAATATCAAGATGATGACATCCGATCCACAGGCCACAGAACAAGGTTTTTTATGCAAAGTAGTAAGGCGGGGCTTGCAGACTCACCAAACACGGTTCAATGCCATACACAGGCATCCTGAATTATTGAATAACTCTTTGGCTCTGTTCAGACCTAGCATTAATATCTGTCCCCTCTACTTCTTCTTCTCTATTTAGGGTGGATTGCAGCCATGTCTAAAGCGTAGCCGACACCGACACGAAACTACGCAGCCTAGTTTATGAATGGATTAGTAACTGTACTAGTCAGTGATCAGTCAGTCGTACTGTTGATGGACACTGGGGCTTCCTGTGACATTGTGAACATGTCCACGTTTAGACAGCTGAACTCAAAAAGGGACATTCAACTAAACCTGCAGAGAAGAAAGTGTCCCCATCATTTTGGTTCAACAAAACCACCTCAAGTGAAAACATGTTTACAGTAAAGTTCAGGGAAACTGAGGGATCCGAACCTGTCACAATGTTTTTTACATTACATTTCATTCAGCGGACGCTTTTATCCAAAGCGACTTACAATACGTGCATTCAACCATGATAGTTCAAACCCAGAACAACAAGAATCAAGAAAGTACACTTCCTCAAGTGACAAAAATCAAGTGATTGAAGAAGCCCAGATCTGTGTGCGTGAGAGAAGGACACCTGTTGATCTGGGACTTCTTCACATAGGTCCTATTGATCAGGGGAAGATGTCACACTGGAGTTACAGGAGAAACACGCAAATTGTTTTCAGGGCTTAGGCAAGCTGACAGATTGTCAGTAGTAAAGCCTGTATTGAGTATTGGTTATAATAAGTGAGTACTTCATAAGATTGTTGTATTGAAAGTCGAATATATTGACAAGAGAATTTATGAATTCTGTGTGTTCCATGTTGATCAGAGTGCAATGGCTGTACATGTTAGTGTTACTGAGATATTATGATACAAGTCAAGATCTGAGAAGGGACCACAGACTGTATATCAGAAATGGGCGGAGTCATCGTGATGTCACCCATTGGTGTGTGGACTGATGTTATGAAGCCTTGAGTTCGCCGATTTCACCGTCGTCATCTTTGATCACGGCCGTTGCCATCTTGACTTTTTGCAACCAATGAAAGGAAGTGACCATATTTGGACTGCGGAGGAGTGGCATAGAGATGGCGTGAACGGCTCTGGGCACGCCGTCTACATGCACGTTAACTACGTTAAATGCACGCTAACTACGTTATGCGTGCATTTACACCTGCATTCACATGTGTCTTCCCCAACCTGGATACAACATTCAGATCACAGGTTAATGCCAGGTGTAAACGGGGTCAAGGACACGGTTTTTGTCACTTGAGAAAAAAATCTTGACAATTTGAAGATGACTGGACTTTTTAATATAAAACCCCCACAAAACATGCTTTTTGATGCCACAGCAAACAGGCGACTTGGCAGCAAATCACAGGAAGAAATATAGTGTAGATTAATATGAAATCTATACTTTGTGTCATGGTGGAGGAGTGGATACTTTCCAGCGCAGCTGTGAAGTGAGAGCTGAGAGGGATTTCATAGTGTGCTCTGTCGCGGATCATAGATGCTCAGCCACCCCAGGGCAACACAGGGCATCCGGATGAACTACAGGCCAGGGGAGGGAGGCTGACATGTTTCTTAACTGTGTGTGTGTGTGTGAGTTTGTGTGTGTGTGTGTGTGAGCGTAGAGATCATGGGTGTGTGGGGGCTATTAGTGGGAGGTGTGTGACTTGGGGGGGTGGTAGTGGTTGCGGTAGGGTGGATACTGCGGGATGGTGTGTGTGTGTGTGCCTTTGCACTTCCATGCCAGCCCCCAGGCCGGCCCCATAGTAATTACACACTCCAGTGGCTGGACTGGGAGGGAAATTGAAGGCCTGGGCAGGAGGCCCCAGCTGCCTCAGTCTCCCTCCCCATCAGCCTGCTGCTGATTGAGCTTGCCTAACACACACACACACACATACACACACACACACACACACACACACACACACACACACACCACACACACACACACACACACACACACACACACACACACACACACACACACACACACACACACATATACACATATATATACACTCTGAGATAGCCATGCCCACACATGCACACTTTCGCTCTATTTCACTTATGCATACACAAGCACTGTCTCACTCGTTCTCTCTCTCCTCTCTCTCTCTCTCTCTCTCACACCACCACACACACACACACACACACACACACACCCACACTCACACCAATCCTCAGAGGAAATTCTGCTTTGTGTTGCGGTAATGAGATTCTCACACACCCGGCTTTTCTTCTTTTTTTTTTTTACCAGCCCAGGCCAATGAAGGGTTGGACTGAATGAGTGAGGGGTTGGTGTTCACGTGTGTGTGCATGCATGTGTACAGTATGTGTGTGTTTGTTTGAAGGTGGTGGCATGAGCTCATCCAGCCTCTCTTCTTGATGATGACATCCTTAAATCAAAATGCCTTCTCCTCCTCCTCCTCCATCATCCTGACTGAGGAGGTTCAGGTGGCACGGTGAAAAAAAAAGAAAAAAAAGAGGATGGGTTCCTGATATGATATCCTGAAATAAATTAAAAAAAACCCCCAAAAAAAGCATGGTTTTCATTGATTATCTTGCCTTGTTTTTTTCTTTTTTTTGGAAAGGTATGTCCACCTCCATCATGTGTCTGTGCTGAAAAGGCCCCGATCTGCACCCAAGGACTGTCATTCCTGATCAAGACAGTTAGGAACAGTGGAGGGGAAGGGGAGGCGGGGCCGGGCTTCAGGTGGGGTCTGTTTCACAGCAAAATTGGCATTTGTTCCTCATCAGTCTCTTTCCTTGTCTATCTCTCTACTACACAGCAGCACTGAGTCCATTCGAGTGTTTGAAAGCCTGATACTCACAGGTTTGGACTGAAACTGCCACGTTCTATTCAACCACAGGCAATCACAGTTAGAACGGAGTGTCGGCTATCTTTTCTACCGCATGTTGTGCAGGTTAGTCGTTATTATAGTTCAATGAAATGTTCCGTTCACGGTCTCTGAGACAAAAGTTTTTATTTCAGGTAATAGTAACATTTTTGTAATGTTCATAGTAGCTGACAGTGGCTGATCATATGCACCTGTATTTACATCCTAAAAATCCTACTATGACACAGATCAGTGGCAGCGCTCGGAGCCCAATAAACAATCAGTGCAGTTATACGCACATGAAACGGAGGAAACATACTTGGCTTGTGTCTCTGCGCTGAAAGCGTGAGGCGCTACGCGGCCTGCGTAGCCGGACTGATTCAAAGAGAGTGCACATGCTCTGTCAGCGGCGCGTGAGATTAACAATTGAAAAACAAAGCTGAAATGCCCACTGTGTGTATAGACGAAAACTTTATTCTCCATTTCACATTTCCCAAATCTTTCCCAAAGTAACAAATGACAAACACTTACAGGTATTCAGTATTTTGTAGTCGGGTGTGAACGCCATTTGCCTCCAATAAAATCTGTGCAGTATGAAAATCAACTTGTAAAGACTTGAGTTAAGTAAAGCCCCGTGATGGTGAACATCATGCGTATGTGTCTCTAAAAGTAATAGAGTGAAGGCTTTAAAAAAAGAATTAAAAGTGGCTTTACGATTGCAACAAACAAGCCTTTTAGCATCTTTATGCAAAGTATCAAATCTACGTTTTGAAAAAATGTCCTCCAGTAACTAACCAGTAATTGTGTATACATTTACATTAATACGAGTAAAATATTCATGTTAATACATCGATTCAGCATCCCTTGTATGTAGGTAGGCTGTGTAAGCTCAACACGATGTTCCAGAAGTGTCACTGTGTGTTTAGTTTGTGTTATGTTCATAAGATATACAAAATAAAAGCAGACAAAACCTACACGGAACACACTTGTTGGTCTCCCCTCACAACAGAGCTTGTCACTTCTGCTGAATATATGTCTTTGATAAAGTCACTTCATTCCCTCTCCTCCTCCTCTATTTCTTCCCCCGACTCCTTACATGCGGCAGGGGGTGAGGAGGGTGTGCGGCGTGGACGAGGCAGATTGTGCTTGTGTGTCGGAGGCCGCGGTGTTACTGGAGGAGGAGAGGGAGGCTGTCGCTTTGAGGATTCGGCCCGCTCGCCTCGTCTGCCTGGCTCTTTGAAGCTGTTCGATGACCGCACAGGGCAACATCACCGCGGGTTGGGGGAGACGGGTGGGGGCGGTGGTGGGGGGGTATGGAAGCCTGTCATTTGTATACAGCTGTTTCTTTCATCTTGTCCAGCTCCCCTCCTTCTCCTCCTCCTCCTCCTCCTCCTCCTCCTCCTCCTCTTCTATCTCTTCCTCTACTCTCTCCTCTTCTATTCCTCTGTTGCTGTTGCTTTGCACCATCTCCGAGACCCCTTCAAGCTCTTTAAAGAAGTTGTGTGCTGCAGCCAGGTGAGCTGGAGCCGGAGCAGGAAGCGGAAATAATTGTGTAAGGTGCCGACACAATGGCTATCATTAGGATCAAACGAAAGAGTTCGTATGCAGTTGGATTTATTTCTTATGCACTGCCAATCTCATTCTGATGTTCAACCTGGGATTCCTTCTGTAGCACACTGTGAATATCTTGAGCTTTTTATTGTTGATTCATTGCAACAACAAGAGGATGTGATGCATCTATTCTGTCGCTCTGTGATAGAACTCACTGGGAGCCTCAGTCCAGTAAGGAGAGAAAACCATGCTGGAATTATTCTTTCAGTAATATTCCTGGTATTACTAGAAAGGTGTGCATGCCTCATAGAACATCTGCTGAAATGCCAATGTATCCCTGCAGCGCACAAATGATCAACCAGCTCCCACTGGCTGGGAGTTTGGACGCCCATCTGGCTACACAGTGATGAGTAAGGCACCCGGCTCATTCCCCGTCCCACCCGTCAGCACCAACAGCGAATGTTTGTTCGTATGTAATCACAGTTTTATGAATGAAAGTGAACCTGGAACCATTCATCATTCGCTGAAGAGATTATTCCTTTTTCACTTTGCGTGTTCACAGTTGTGTGCAGAAGAGCGCTCTGTGCTCATTTGTGTCAACGGCAATGCAGACCAACTAGAAACCAAATTATTCAGCCTTGACCTTCCATCCGCAGTTTTCCTGTTCAATGAGGCATTAATACCAAAATTATGGGTTTGATTATTTTTGGGGGATTTCTCTTTTCAAGCTTGAAAACGCCACAATGTCGCAATGTGAAGTAACAACGTGAATAAATGACAACCACGTGTAGCCCACTCTTTGGTAAATAATGATACGTAACGAGCGTATCAACATTACGCTTAATGTTACGTCAGAAGGACACAAACAGCGGTCTCCTGGGTGAAAGTCTGTGTTTGTACCATTGTTGTAGTACAATCTGTGGAGAGTCTTATCATCATGTGGTGATCTGAATGCTGCAGAAAGGATTCCTATGCTAAACTATGGTGGAATATTAGAGAAAGGTGTCATATTTAATAATTGTCAAAAAAAGCCTGTCGTTCCCTCTTGCAGTTGAACTGAGAAGTTGTGAATGCTTAATTACCTGAGATGGGCAATGCGGCCTCCAGCACATGGGCATAAAAAGTCAGCTCCTCTCCTTAATTATCTTGTTAGTGTGTTTATGTAAATGAACAACGTCCAGCCTGAAATCTACTGACAGCCTGCCACACCATTCCTCCCCGCTTCAGGTAACATCACATGGACTTACGAGTACAAACTAACATTGCATCTGTGTTTTTTTAATTTCGGTTGCTCACACTGGCAGGTGTAGTAGCCATTTGTCTTTGTTTGTAAAAAAAACCTGCAGTTTATCAAATGGCCACTTGAGGCTGGCTCCAAAAGGGAGTCAACGCCCATAGACCCCCATGATAAAATGGCCAACTTTAGAGCAGATATAAATGTAATTAAAGCCTGGTAGCATAGCTAATATCCTCGTTTATGAGAACCGTTCAGGGGGTGGAATTTTACATTACTCACCCATTTAAATGATATAAAGGTTTAAAGTGATGCATAATTTAGGGCTATCTGCTTTGAGTGACAGGTGGGTGCCGTCACAGCCACTAGGTCTCTGCCAGGTAAACGTAACCTCTTGGCCGTGTTTGTGGTGTTCTCGTTCTCAATCTTAAAAATGAGAATGAGAACAGGGTTGTCATGGACTACAGCAGCTATTCTCCCCAGTGGGGGGTCAGTTAGTAGGGCTCAGAACGCCATCTAGTGCGCTGCGCGGGTACCACCAAATGTTTAGTTTAAATCTTTATTTTTTAGTAATTTACAAATGTAGTCATTTTAATGTCTAAATGTGCTCAAGAAGAATAAAAATGCACAGTTGAATGAACGGCTACGTTTGAATATTACCACGCCGATCATGACACATAGAGAGACAAACGTGTTATTCCACTGTCAGCCGGCTGACGTTCCCTCTGATGCAGTGACACAAAATGGATCGCTCTGTCAAACGAAACATTTATTTGCAAGACAACTCTGCAACATTAAAAGCTTCAAAGTCTGCCATGTTATGGTTTTCTTTGTTTGGGAAGGTGGTCCTTTTTTTTCTTACAATCAGAAGGCCATGAATAAAAGGTTGAGAACCAATGCGCTACATGATGAAGCCATTCTCCTCCACTCATTTTATTGTCTGACTGGAATCACAGCCAGATTTACCGCCTGAACCAGTAAAATCTTGGAGCGTAATTAACTCTTTTTCAGTACCCGCATATAGGCAAACAGAGATCACTCAACCAAACAGAGAAACATGATGCCACAGGTAAAAGGTAACTAACGTTCTCTGTTCTAACAAATGTCTCATTTTCTAAAGTAAATGAATAAAAAAGAGAGCGATCTGGTAACAGTCTGTTCTTTTGTCCATCACAGCAGAACACAGAGCTCCAGCCCGAGCCCTGAAACACTTGACAATCCCCTCTGTTCTCGCCGCTCTACACACGGGCCACATATGCCTTGATGTGTTGCTACACCAATTAGCAGCAATTAACACTAGCCCACTGAGCACCTGCGCTTGGAGCGCCGGCATCTGGGTTGCATTATCAGAAGTATGTTGTTGCGTTATCAGAATAAGTGCTGGAACACTGCAGCCATCCCGCCGGGCTCTCCTCTGTCCCGGGAGGGGTCTCGTTCCCAGGTGCGATATGCAGTGTTTCCTTGTA
Source organism: Ophiodon elongatus (assembly GCA_016806645.1). NCBI lineage: Eukaryota > Metazoa > Chordata > Actinopteri > Perciformes > Hexagrammidae > Ophiodon > Ophiodon elongatus. Next base: position 892,004 of record JACSYO010001581.1, on the reverse strand, counting down.
GCGTGAAGAACGTCACGCGGAACGTATCAATCCAAATCATTTAATATACCGCTCTTGTTTTTAAAGGCGACCCTAGACATCAGTCAAACGTCTATTCTCTCATCTATTCATCTATTCAGCTATGAATGAGTTCCACCAGCCCGGTGCTCTTTCCCGGCCGTGTTGTTCTAAATGATTGTTCTGCATTGAGTTTCCTGAGTACCCCGGACGAGTTGAGAGACTGCCCTGTACAAACAGGCCGAGTGGTTGTTATTTCAGCGCTGACGCCTGGCTCACCAGACACAGAGGGCGGCGTATCGATCGTCCGTCGCTGAGCATGCAAAGCAGCCGTCTGAAGGAGACACCAGAGAGACAGCGCAGGCAGCTCGGAGAGGAGAGAGAGCAGCTCATGTAGAGCCAGAGAGGTGGGGGGCCCGAGAAGGGTGGAGGAGAATACTGACTCGTCAAAGATGGAGTTCAGGCTGCACTGAGAAAGGTTTTGAGGCACTGATCCACACTCACGTCCATGCTGGGGAAATAAAGACCAATCAGAACGTAAAGGATAGGCACAGGGTGCAACTAATAACACAATGCACAGGGTGCGTTGTGTTATTAGTTGCTGTAATGGTGGGTGGCGCCCGGGTACAGCACGTAGCCTGGTCTTAGTTTGGTTGTCTCTCCAGTTCGACGTTTTTCTTTGAGTCTTCTAGGGATGCAAAACTGAACCATAACTAAACAATGCAATGACGTATAAACGTGTAAACTGAACCGTGGGCTTGTTGGACCGACGCACTGCCCTTACACACAGGCCTGCTAATTATTTGGTGAGGTGCCGGAGACATAGAAACACAGGCGGCTCGACCATTAACTAGCCTGTTATTTCATGTCTATAATTGGTTTTATGGCTTCATGTAATAAAGAGTATTCATTTCTACCAACCAATCTATGAGATATGTTCAAACACAGTGGAAATGGTTATGTTTTTCTTCTCCCTTATGTGCAAAACAAACCAAAACCAAAATCCATAGAATGCAATAGGAGCCGAACTGTTGGGCTCGTTTAACCACCGCATGTCAGAGACGTCATGGACACGTCCACTCACTCGCCGTGGCTTCTCAATGGCCGGCTCTATCCACACGTGGGTTTCATTGGACATTACACAGACTCTGCACTGGCTGTCAGGGTAAAGTATGTTTAATGTCCAGTCTTAATGATTTTGGACGTTTGCATTCTCCCATACAGCAGGTAATGTCTAGATAAGTTCAGGGTTGCATGTGCATGCGTGAACGAGGCTTGTGTTTACCAGCCAGTTGCTAATTCCTCCAGTCTGCTCTGTGTGGGGACAGTACAGTGGTTTATTTTAGTGAAAACAGCTGGATGTTGCTGCAGAAGATGGGGTTAATGAGAGTAGTGCATTTACAAGTTGAAACATCCGACTTGAACATTACACACATTGATATCACATGGATATGAACTGCAGTGTAGGGTCATCCTTTTTTTTGGCAATATGATTGAGTTTTGCATAATTGGGAATACATGATGTTCATTGACTGCTACTTCCTCCTCAGCGAATGTTCTGGCTAAATGGAGGCTGTTCCTCACTTTGATAGATCACAAATTACTCTTCTGGAAGGCTTATGCTTTTATGGTGTAACATCAATGCAAGAACAGGTTCTGAGAATTGAATATTAATATTATAATTCCTTTGTCTTTTTATTTTCAGTTTGTGTGGAGGTTACAAACCAACTTCAATCACTTTACGAAGTAATATTCTGTACAAAGAGTGCAATATAAGTGGCGTCTGGGAATGATTAAAAATGAGCTTGGGTGAAAAAACAAAACAGGTATACAGATAAATAATTAGACATAAAACACAAACCGAATAAAAGATAATGAAGTCATAATATCATATTATTTTAGATCATTCAAAGTAACTGCAATCATCAAAAGGCAAGGATTCAGGTTTTCAGCTTTTTTCAAAGCTCTTTATGAAGCAATTCCTTACGGTATTTGAGAGTGAAAGGAAACCCTGTTCTATCAGTCTATTAGCTGAGTTATTTACTATACTGTAATGGAACACATCTATTTGCATTCTAAAGGCAGATAATAGCAACGACTGCGATTTTGCCAATATTTTGCTATCTTTAAGTTTGACCATTTCTCTGGCAAACATTATAAGCTATTCAAAGTATTCAGTGTGTCCTCCCAGAATTGGATCCATCCCTATAATGCAGCATTTACACAATCAAGGGAGACTAAAATATTCCATTGAAACCCAGAATGCTAGACCAGAATGCTATATCCAGGGTTTTCAATAACGTGGCAACATTGGCCCTGCATATTTGCAGTCTAATTTACTGGTCTAATCCATGTCCTCACAAGCTGCACATCCAGGCTGAAACTCATCACGGCAGTGAGAACACTGAGAAGGTGTTAAATCACAACAACTCACCGGCTGGGACTGTTTCTCACACCTTGTCCCATCACACTAACAACGACTGGAATATACAAATATGCCGGATCTGGCTCCATTTATGCCAATCACAGCCATGCTATTATGAACACTGGCAGAGAGTGTAACAACAACAAGGGAACAGTGGATACGGAACACAAATAAGACTGTTTATACATTTCTTATTGTTAAGATGCTGTTATCAATACTGCGGTTACTACTATTCATGACCATAAGATCACATCCTTTTTTAACAAATCATAATAATCTACACTTTCAGAAAATAGCTGTAATGTGACTGATCTTAAATGAAGCAAATATCAATATTGATTTGACATCTTTAAAGATTTAACTCTGTTCTAACTGACTACTTTACAAAAAGTATATCTTTAGTGTGCTAAAATACCAAGGAAACCCTGTCTTATGTGAATACATTTATACACTGCTAATGTGTAACAGCAAATAAGTTTCCAAACTAACAAATTGACGCATAACAGTGTTACAGTGCAATATTGTTTCAGCACAATTTTGAAACAAAGCTCATTCTGTAAAGGCACTACACACAATACACACAACCACACACCCGCGTAGCAGAACACCTCAGATCGTTTGTTAAATGAAACACTTCATTCAATTTTGTCCCCGTATGGCACACACATGGTTAATATGATTCTGTTTGAACCACATACACTCTGCTGTGCTCAATCTGCAAAAAAGAAAGCATGAATTATAGTTTAATTCAATTGCCTGTACGCAATTTTGAAAATACACATTTTCAAAAAGAGGCCTCTCGCCACTACATTGCCGTCTGTTGTTGTAAACAGGTATTGGCCCGATCCCAATCTCCACACTCAGACTTTGGGGCGCGTTCCCACAGAGTCCGTGAGGGTTTAGGCCTGTCCCACTGTCAAATCTTCAAATGTTTGAGGGCTCTCTAGCATATATTTTGAGCCCTTTATGAACACTTTCAGTAAGTCCGCTTTTCTACTTACCCACAATTCCTAGCGTTGTGACGTTAAACGCAGTTTAACCCGAGGAAGCCCGGAGGCGTGAGACAGAACAACGAGGACGGTGCATGTGTGTTAAGCCTGGAATATTACATTTACACAGAAACATTAAGGATTTGAGATGGTACGTACAAACACATGACAGAGGAATGTCTGGTTCCACCATTTTTTTTCATTTTGTGACAAAAACAAGTAAATAGATTATTTGCCAATTACATCTCATCTCATAAGGCATGAACCCAGAATTCGTTCAAATCAGGCAGTAAAACATAGAAAATAAATACCCACAGTTGTACAAAATATTTTAAATCGTTGTCAAGGTAACAGGCTATATGTTGCATTTGCATTCATACCATTTCAAGCCCTTGCAGCTTCTCACACTGGGGGGACGTCGGGATCGAAACATTCACCTGCGGTCATTTTTTTGTGAAATTGTCAATCAATCAGGTGTTTGGACATGTGGCATGTGTATTGACCAATTGGTCCATGACATTTTGAATAGCAGTGTTTTGAAATGGCAAACAAGTGACTATATGACAGATTCCTGTGTCTTCTGTAAAGAACTGTGTGCAGTGTGTTGCAAACAGTGCTGTGTTCAAAGGAAATGTGTTTAGAGTTTTGGAGACTTGAGCTGAGGTTCTGTTTCAATAATTGTGCGTTTCGTGTCATTTAAGTGTGTTAGCAATTCATAAAAGGTGTAATGCTCTGAATTCTGTATAGAGACCCTTTAAACCTGCAACAACCGATTTAGTTTTGTCCACTTTAAAACAAGTTGTGAACACAACATTGACATCATCACCGTTTTTAGTTAATATGTTGAACTTGTTTGCAAACAGTTGCTTTGTTTAATCATCCTGCATAACTTAAGCATTCATTTGGAGTACTGTCTCTGCCCCCCCGTTCCCTGAACTCAACGGACATGATAACCTTTAAATGAAGAGTCAATTTGCAAATCTCAACTAACTGACACATTGAGAGATCAGTAAAATGTGCAATTCCAGTAAGATGTCCGTTGTATATTATTTATATTTAGCTGTGATCAGGGATGGGCCTCCATCTTTTCACTGGACAATATCCAATTTATCAGCAAATCCCTTTAATGTAATCCCTGTGGGTATCAGATCCTTCTGTAGGCACTTTACACTTTACTTAACACTATAGTTAAAGGACAATCCTTAAACTAAATATATAAACTCTAAGAATAAAATGAGATTAAGTTGGTTATGCCTGTTATGCTATAATATTAGCCTTATAACTAAGAATTCTAATATTCACAGAAAACCTTTACCGTCAGATCTGTTTTTTTTTACATAGCATAGTTTTTGTTGTTCACTATATTTTGGTATATGAACTGTGACTCTCCATCATGTGACCACGAACTTAATATACACCAGAAACGTTTTGCCATTTTTGGATCATGTTGAAATGTTGTATTCATAAAGTAGATTCAGTTGTTGATATCACAAGTCCTTCTATATGCCAACCCCCCTCCTGCGCTATTCAGTGATGAAGTATGAAATAAAATTGTGCAGAAGCTCCTCATGTGTTGGACCAGGTAAAAGCAGTCAGCTCACTTCAGACTTCTGCTGTCAGAGCGTAAAGCTTAAAAGGGCAATGGATAGGATTTCTCCTGCCCCAGAGCACACGATGACCCTAATATATCTGCAGGGGCTTGACAGGGTTGTTGATCAATACTGATGACTTAATGATTACTTGGCCAGGTGCTGAGAACTTTGGCTTTTACTTTCATGGCCATTTTCAGTAGAGGTGGCACATTATTTACTGTTCCTTAAATGAGACATCAAATAAATAAACTATGACCTCCAGGTGGTCACGATTAGAAAGCAAATAATCACCTCTGTCAACAAATATAATATTTTCTGAGAAGCATTATCTTCATAGGCTTGTTCTTTTTATACTGTAAACTGTTGTTCCCCTGTAAGACAACAACCTGCACAGCTGTGTCAATCTCATCCACAGCTATTGCCACGTCCTTTCTGTCATATATTTCATTTGTCTAGCTAGCTAGCGAGATATGTAGGGATATAACGTCCCAATTCTTAATCCCCATTCTTGATCCACAAATAAATTAAAACTCTTGTTTCTGGGAGCACCACTATAAAATTAACCCCAAGCACATCCCCACAACCTCTACCGTGTCTCTCTTCCCACATGGCGAGTGACCAACATCTCTAACTGGTCCAGTCAAGGAAATACCCTCAGTGCACCACAGTAAAATGGCAGTTTACCAGGGCACCAAAATAGAGCCCTCCATATTCAAATAGAGCTTGAATGTGCCTGGTAGCTTACAGGTTTGTGTGTTTCTTGTTTGCAAGTGGAAATTGTCGCCTGATGATGGCATTAATGAAAAGGTCAGAGGTCACCAATATGACTGGGCTTCATTCTCTCAGGACAACATTCACCACAGACTTCTCTGCTATTTGGCCAAAATTTGTTCAGACATCTTAGTCTGGACAGACAGAAACTGACGAACACACCAGCAGACCGGCAGGTCCAAGGAAGCAGGTCTACTCTTATCTATATTCATGGATATCATTTTTCAATCTGTTTGATAATGTTTGGACTTGTTCTGCATAGACCGCAGACTTCCACCATTTGGCCCTCAACAAGTAAATATGAAATCCACCCGGGGGACTAAGTTGTGCATACCATTCTGTAAGCGGCCCCCGCTGAGCTTTAATCTGATCAGTGTTGTGAAAACAATTCTGATAATGCTGTGGAATTAAACCGATGAGGCCCCCCGTCGACTGTTACATTTGAAAGCAGTGGCACACAGGCCCGGGCTAATGACTCGGCTTACAGCTCAGATTGGCTGGGAAAATGGTCTTGAATAGTACTTAAGGGAGCCCTTAATATTGAATGCATTGTGAGCTAATTAGCTACAGTAAAATACTGTGCAGTATACAGTAGTTTAGCAGGACCACGAGTTGGTTAGAATGAATGGTTAGGGATTGTAAAGTTTGCACACCAGAGACGCTCAAACATTTTCATTTAATGCATTCCAAAACCAAACAACATGACTGTGTTTACTGTATTGTTGAATTAGAGCAGACTTTTGGGCCAGGCTAAAAGCTGGTAATATGTCACCTTCTTAGGAGAAAGTAACCATTTAGATTCTTGATATCTGTTTGGAAATTTGCTGCAACGTTGCTGCAAGAGATGTGACCGAGCTGCTGGCGGGGTGCCCTGAGACGGGCCCAGCCTTCACTTCAGCATTCTTCAGTCGGCTGGTTCTTACTCGTTCTTTTAGTAGGCAGTGTGCAGTCCAGACTGATTGAGTATGTAGTATGTGGTACGTTAGTATTTGATTTTGTCAAGAAACTTGCTGGTGCCGACATGTTATGGGCAGACAGTGTGTTGTTACGAGTATTCAAGCATCTAACTGGACCAAAGTGACTTTTGCATGTAAGTTCATGCTAATTAGCGATCTAGCTGGCAAAGTGACTTTGTAGTGCACTTTCCCCCAGTGAATGTTTCTAATAATGTGGTTGTGGTTCAGAGTCTGTGTTGCTGCTGTCTCTGCTCTGCCGATGATCCACCGCTGATGTCACTGCTTCATGCAATATTTTAATTGGCTGTGTTAAAATGAGGTCTACGTCTACGTAGACGGTTCCATCTAATGGATACAAAACGATGGGGCGCCACTATGAAACCCAAAAAAATGAAACATAAATTTCTCCCTTTTGGTTTCAGATTTATTGTTTTTCAAAGGAGGACACAGGGCACGTGATTGACAAAGCAGATATGTGTGCTGTAGTAAACTCTCTCATACGATATAAAATATTCATTATGTATAATAAACATCTTTATCACTGAGACAGATGGTGGTATTCCTCTATCATTTCGGTATTAAAACTTGACGCACCTCTTGTTTTGAAACAAGACACTACTGCCTGATTTTTATCATGAATTTATCTGCAGTCACACCATCTGCTCGGCTGTAAACATTGCACTCCAAAAAACCCAACTCACACAAGATTGTCTGTGTTTAAGAGTTAATAGCAGTAAATCATAGCATTTGTCGGCCCATCTCAATCACTCCCTCAAAATGTGAATGAATAAAACATTGTCTCTATTCTTCCAAGACGTAAGTGATGAGAGGTCACGATCAGATGTGAAAGGTCACAAGCCCACGTCCATTCCTATTGGCCAAAACTACTCTCACAAGCAATCATGTGTGTGATCAATACCAATAGCAAACAGCGCTGGTATCATGGTGACAATTACAGGTTTGGAGATTGCGCAGGGCTTGTATTCAACAGGCTGTCCAGGTGCGCTTGGCAGAGCAGCTAGAGCCGTGTGATTTGGTAGAGCCATAAATAGAGACAGCTACGTTGTAATTTTCATTACTGAAGAGCCTGGCTCTGGTTATGCCGCTTCATCCAGCAGTTTCTTTCCTTCTGGATTTAGGGTTTAGCTAAATACTTCTGTGTGTGTATGTGTGCTGTTGGGTGTGCAGGTTCGGGTCAAATAGGGACTGTGTGATAACACTTTCTATGACTGCATCTATATTTCACTATCAAGGCACTCACTTGGAGTCATAATACATTGATAACACAAAGATGCATATCAATGCTTGGAACAAAAATCAGATATAAACTGAATTGAATAAAATACTGTTGGTAAAATCTGTGGAATCTGTGGAATCTCTATTATTTCATCTATTTCAAATGGTGTATTATTCTGCTCTCATATTGTACAGATGCATGACCATCTGTGCGTTCCAGTACCCATAAAACCATACACCTATTTAGTATGCCAGAAACAGATTTAGTCTGTCCCAATACATTGTATGTCAAATGCAGTATGCTAAAAAAAACTGGATGTCCTTCTGCATCTGGTCACTTTTTCAGTATGCAGGCCAACAGGCTTCTGTGGCTATTCTGACCCACAGTCCCCTGCAGAGGGGATATATGAGCAAGTTTGAGATGCAATGTTATGACATGGTAGTTTGTCCCAATTGAATGCATACTGCATGCAACCGTATGTTTTTTGTAAGAGCAGCTGCACCATGTGCTAAAAGTAAATAGAAATGTGATTTGGAATGCAGCTATCAATAAATCAGTAACAGTGTCATTGTGTACCAGGTTAGTATACAAGTACATAAATGCAGTCAAGCACACACTCAAATGATCTTAAAGACCCGGTGAAATGGAAAAAACATATTTTATCAGTTTTAATCCCGTATTTATTGTTCGTTTATCTCTTATATGCCAAATATTTATTTAAATCCCTCTTGTAACTGTACACTGCTCAAATGTTCCATTTCACTGTGAAATACATCACAGTACATAAACTAAAGACTCTTTCTGTTTCACTGGGAACTTAACAGAAGAATAGAAAAGTTGAAATGCAGCCTGTAGTGATATTAAAGGTCATTGATGGAAGTTTAATGAAGGCAAACATAAACTCCCCATCCAATGTTAGTCTGTGTGACAGTCACCAGACAGTGTTGATAACAGTAGCCAATTGTTCCTTCTTTTTTTCGGATCTTCGAGATAGGATAATAATAATATAATAATAATAGTATGAATATAATAATACTAATGAAATGAATCTTCGAAAATAAGGAAATGTGCATAAAGGTTTTTTTAATGAGAACACACCAATAAGCAGCAGACAGAATAAGGTATTTGGTTTCTGTTTAGATTGATTTTAAGGTTTATGTTGCACAGTAAGTGAGACTGAGACTCATCAGACTTACATACTCTACATCCCCACCAAAAAGATTCTGTTTACATGTGTGAGGGAGAGCAATCCACCCACATTTTACTTAATTTCTTAGGACTAAGCATGAAGGAGGGAGAAAATGAGTGACTCAACACATAATCCACTTTCCTGTCCATGGTGAAGGCAGCTTGATTCTCTTACTGTAAAACACACAATAACATAGGATTTCAGTCCTCGCCTGACATACCATTGCCTTAAAAAGTTGATTTGGCCACGGTTAGCTTACAGTTGTCTATTTACACATCAAGCAGACACAGGGCAACATTACTGTAGTATTAATTTGGAGTTGTGTGTCTGACCACTTGAAATATAGATATTTTCTATATTTACTTTTCTTGATACCTCTTCTGTGTTGGAAACCAACCAAAATATCAGGCTTTTCAGCTGCTAAGTTCTCCACTATGTTCACTAGTGAGTTTCAAATGTTGTCTGTCTGCTGTTGGCGCATGGTGTATGGCAGGGAGTGTCCAGTGGGATAAGAGCGGTGTACCCAATGTTGTACTGTAGATTTTGCAATGCTAAATCGGGGGAGTGCTCTATTAACAAAAACAATTATGCTATGAAAAGGAAATGTCCCATATTGTGCAGATTCAATAAATACCCTGACTGCAAGATTCGTGTAAATGATTCTTCTTTTCTTCACGTTTCAAAATTGTACGACCCTCATAGTAAGTAGCATTCTTAGTGGATTGGATCCATAGCCTGTACATAAGAAGTGGATGTAGTCAACATGACATCACCCATTCATTTTTGGAATGTGGTTTTGTAGCCTTGAGTTCAGCATTTTGGCTGTTGTAATCTTGGTATTTTGGAACCAGAGGTGACATGAAAGGGTGAAGCTAAGTACAACTAAAGGCTGAGCCAGACATTTGTAGGCGACCAAATGTTACAATTAACATTAGACTAGACTACTTAGACTAGAATACACAACATCACATGGTAGCCATACTCTGCTTTATGGTCTGTTTGATTCTAAATGGACCATCATTCACAAAATGAACATCATGCTGTATTGAAGAAGACTTGAAACTAGAGATTGAGACCATAAACTCATGTTTACAATGTTTACTGAGGTAATAAACCAAGAGAGAAGTATAGTCATTTTCTCATAGACTTCTACACAACCAGAGGACATTAGAAAGAACTCAAGTTTAAAGCACTGGCTTCATTTTTCAGAACTTTTCAGGAGTTGCCGCCTGTTTGGATCGAGAATAGAAGTAATAAGAGCAGTAGTAGTCGTACACTGGCTGTATGAGTAGTAGTGGGGATAAAGACAGTCTTCATTGAGCTTTATATTTGTCGTGAATTGAGCTAATCCTGATGTAAGTCGGTGTAAGGTTGTAAACTCCATTTTGCTCTTTAAAAGTGAGCCACACAGGACTCAGACATCTTTGTAAACATACTGTGAGGAATAATGTCCAAACAATAGCGACCTGTACCTACTAGCAGGTTTTGATTGTACGGCTGAATAGTGACAATCCCAGTAAAAATGTTACACTGACAGATACAGCTCCTTATGTATCATAAACTCTCGACATGGCCCCAGTTTCCTCCCCGGCAAAAGGAAGAGGGATTCGGGGGCCCGAGCAGTTTCCAAAGATCACAGCTTTGAATAATATGAGTTGAAGGCACCTTTCTTAGCAAGCTGAAGAGATTAAAAATTGCAAAACGTGTAAACGTCTTTAAGAAGCTGAGGCTCAGTGATAAAACGTGATGCGTGCCTCTGAGGTTGAGAAGAAGGCGGGGAAGGCAGCCGTAAGGAAACACATGGACTTTGGCAAATGTGGTCTCAACAGGATGTTCTGGGCTGGGTTATACCTTCACTTTGACTGCTAGCCTTTTTCCGGCTGCTGGTAAGCCTTCAATTAAATGACGGCTACCTTTTTCAAGTCACTAATCCTCTTACAGTTTGGAACCCTACCCTTTGCCGTACGGAAAATGCACACACACATGCGCAGGCATGGTGTGTGTGTGTGTGTGTGTGTGTGTGTGTGTGTGTGTGTGTGAGGCTTCTTCAGCCTCACCCTCCTGCTGCCTGTCTTGCCGTCCTCCTGCCTTCTGGTGCCTTCTTAACTTGACAAAAGAGGCTGTTCTTGTCACAAACTGAGCCTGGAGGTAAAGTCTGGATGAAGGGTAGAAAAAAACCCTGAACCTATGTCATACATAAACATGACAGTGTCTGTAACAAGTATATATTTCATACAGCCATCTTTGTAGCAGAATTATGAATAACACAAATACAAAATCAAACGCGAGATGCGTTGTAGAAAGAGTGTAGAAAATGGGAAGATACATATTTTAGATGTGAAGCTCCGGAGATTTAGAAAATATTACCTCACATGTCAATTAATTAACTCCTCCAGTTAGTCTGGCTGCTTCTTAGCGGTTGTAATGAGACTGGTTAAGGTATACAGATATGAAGTGTCATTCAACTTTTTAGCAACACTGCTTCACAGTGATGAATTATAACTTGACATGCATGCGATTACAATTCTCAGATGTTTTTCTAATTATCCTCCTCATTTGATATTTTTGGTTAATTGACTCATTTTGACGACTTTCGATCTCCCTCAGGTTGTCCACCTAACTTTCCTCATCTTTCCAGTCATGCATGTTTTTGACTTGAGCCCCCAAGAACATTGCTTTCTTAATACAGTGAATACACATTTGAAATTACAAAATGTACTTAATTTGAGAATGGGAGGAAATTGGACTGCATCTCTCTGGTGAAGTGTAAAAATAAAGGAAATGTACTTCCAAAAGGTAATTTCTTTTCTTGCACAGAGTGCTTAAATTGCTGAAAGCAGGAAGTGAGGAATTTTGGGTAATTTTAAGAGAGGCCAGGGTAAGTGTGGAAAAGCGCCTCAAAACTTTCAAGGTTTTATTTTAATAATGTTTCAACCCATATTGACAGCTTACATATTCCGGACTAAACCTACCATTTCTCCTACGACTGCGGCATCTGTGCTGCTGAATTACCCTGCACCCATAATGCCTTATGGCCCTTCTTGTGTGAACACATAATACTTACTGATACATACAGCATCACTCATAAAACATTATCGACATAAATTAAAATGTACTTAAGTGTCCTGTGAATGTTTATGGCTAGATATCTATGGGGACGTGGTCGATTTTTCTTGTAATCGTGATCATAAGGACTTATCATATAAGACCTTTGAGTTGTCTTACATACTGTAGCCAGACACAGAGACAGCTGCCCCTGACTGAAGCTATTGATCAGGATGAGGCCCAGGCCTCTGTAAAAGAGGGGTGTTCCCGCTGTAATCAGCCAACACTGAGTATTGACTGGCCAGTGTCAGGCGAGTCGAGTAAAGGGAGGACACAGTCAGAGTCATGGGCAATTAATGGTCTCCATGCCACAGTGACAAGTCCTCTCTCCTCTCCCCGCCTTCCCCGCTATCTCCGTCAGGCAATTAAAATCTATTGTAATGGGTTTATAGACACGGTAAATATGCATCTGCGTTTGCAATACTTGGGAGGGTGCATGCATATTAGCAAATACACAATGCTGAGGATTGTTTGGAAATAGAAAACGTAATCAGTTCTAAACAAGCATACAGTAAAAGGTAATGTTTTCCTACAGTCACTAAGAGGGCCGGGAGAGCATACACGTTATTATCTCGGCCAGAGGTAAGCCTGGGAGGAGATTATGTGATCGCTCGTGTGAGTGCATCTGTCTGTCTATCTGTCCATCCACGGCTACTCTCGCATTCACTGGACCCGTTAGTGTAATATTTGTTGTGCCTCATTTATAACCGTATGCTGATGACTACAAAATGTATTTTATTGACTGTGTTACGCCATCATTGACTGCCGACTCCTCAATAATCCGACCGGGGCTCCGAGTGATCAACAACTGCTTCAGTTTGCTATCTTGTTCCTGCTACGGATTAAGAATTGTTCCTGTCCAGATTTGCACGCCTTGGTGAGCTGCAAAAAAACGTCAGTAATATTCCTGAGAATTTTTCCATAAATACTGATGAATATGATTGTGGCTCAGTGGGGCAGTGCTTAGTGCTTGGAGTGTGTCGCAAGAGTCTGTGGTTGAGCCAGAGAGAGACGGTGGCAATATGTATATATAGTATTATTTTGCTTTAAAACAGGACACTGTAACCTCCGAGCTCTCTGCTAGCTAACTGCTACTGCTGGGTGGCTCAGTAAAATATGTCATGGTTACTTCAAGAAAATTCCCAAAACAGTTTTTGCAATAATAGTGCTGCTAAATTTTGCTAAAACATGCAGTAAAGTGTAAAATGTAATAATCAGGTATCAAACATTAACCCACAAACAGCCACTAATATATGATCATGAATGTGTAGTTACTGTAAATGTTTGGTAGCATACTACTAGGTTTGGTCTCAGTGTGTGGAATTTTAAAGGGTCATAACAGCATTTTTGTATTGTTCATCCAATTTCCAAAAAAATCAAATATACTTCATTTTACTTCAGACCATTTCCCAGACTATAATATATTTGTCATTTTATTCATTCTATTTTTTTTTTACCATTTCAAGCAGGCACTGGTTTCTATTAATTTCTAGACGCAACGAAAATCAACTTTAGAGGGCTAAACGTTGTTTAAGTATATTTACAGTACCGGCGTGTTGGATGAAAGCGATACCAATTTCCTCTCTCCACCAGAAAAGCAATCTGTGTATTTCCCCAAATCCCCCCTATTACTTTGAATAGAATGTTTACTTGTGAGTAAAGCCCCAACATGACGTGACCTCAGTGTCCTGAATGGTAGATATGGCCCTGTCCTTCACCTTCTTCATACAACAGTTTTAATGTGTTGTGCTTTGTGGGAAACTTTTCACCTCTCAAACTCATAGCAGAACTTCTCAAACGATAACTGTTTTGTCGATGGCTGTTTTGTCACGTGTCTCCCATTCCATTCCTTAAACAGACACATACACATAACTGTGACGAGTCACAATCACGTAGCCTGGTTCAAAATCGTGGTTATAGGAATGCTAATGAAAATAAGCTTTCTGTAATGACCAATCAAAGCAAACGAAAAAAAAGAATCCCATTATCTGTCAATATCAGTGCAAGCCCCTGAGAATGGCGAGCCTGGCTGGGCCACAGTGATTTACTGTCCAATTTACAACGGCCCCAGTATCCGTTTCAATCAAATCTCCAATATTAACACCAAGCAATAATTCCTTCTGCTTTATTACAAATGTAGCCCTCCTATTCGATAAATCAGCTGCCAGAAGCCGGTATAATTCACAGTGGAAATCAGGCATATTTTATACTGGCTGAGTCACAGTCAAAATGAACCATTATTACAGCTTTATGTGCTTTTTGTGCAGAGAGAGAGAGAGAGAGAGAGAGAGAGAGAGAGAGAGAGAGAGAGAGAGAGAGAAAGAGAAAGAGAGAGCCACTCGAGTCTCTCTTCTTACTGCAGTGTTCATTTTTTTCCTCTTTAACTTCTTAGTAAAACTTTGCTCACAGCTTTTGACACAGTTCACACAGGTAGCAGATGAAAATAAATAATAAGGTGAGGATTTGGAAGGACACTGGTGAAATGAATGAAACGTGGAGCTTCTAACATTACTGTAGATGTTTGAGCGCTTGCACAGCTGAGTGACTAAATGTCTTCGTTAACTGTCTCAAAGCACAACAATGGGCCTGTAACCGAAATGATCTTCAGCTCACTGTTGGTGTTAAAGATTCCACCTTATTCAATTTTAACAGTTTGGTTTTAATTTATCAAGATAAGAATGTTTGTATTCATTAGTCCTGCAAGTAAATGTGGTTTAGTTAAAAGCTGAATAGAGTTCATTACATGTAATGAGTTTGGAGAGTAATGATGCATTTCAGTGTTCCTGGTAAATTCGTAAAAGTTGGAAATTTCAAAGTTTACCTCCAGGACATTGTCCTTGAACATCCAATCAAGGGGTGAATACATACTGTGGTGAAGTCAGCTAAGTTGCATGATATTTGATTTTGCAAGTTGCGACATATGACGAACTTGATGGACAACTGCTGTACTTGTATCCTGGTTTTCATCACATTTGGGATATAGCGTTTACATGGAACATGAGAAACCAGGTTCTTAAGTTTTCTGTTTACGTGATCATCTTATCCTGGTTTGGTGCCTGGGCCAAGTGTGACACTCTGAGCGGTGCGACTCTGGTCTGGCGCTGAAAGGTTGATAATATTTGAACTTTTATGTATGTCTTAAAACATGCTTTTTATAAAAAGGTTTGTATAATATCCATGTATACACCTATGTTTTCAAATACTTTTGTACATAATAGTCCTGTCAATACTTTTATGTGTTGAGTATTTTATAAACCCAATTTATATATTTCCCCTGTCTTTCATTATGTTGCATGCTCATTAACATACTTGTGAAGTGTAGAAGTCATATTGGGAATCATGTGACAAAAAGTGGAAATGAATGTGTGAACACACGTGGTAGAACATTTTGGCATATGAAAAAGAAGAAGATATACGGAGAAACATTTATATTTATACTAAATGTTTACACCATACATGTATTCTTCAAATTAGAGAGGGCTTTTTCTTTTTCACTTAACTAGAAAAGCAAAGTATGGTACTTCATACTATACACTTGTACCGTACAAAAAATTATGACAGCTGTGTTTTTATGGCAGGATCTATACATTTGATACAATACATAAGGCATGTGTCATAAACACAATGTCAAAATATAAAGGGTCCCTATCAACATAATGCATAAAATGCAAAAAACAAACAAACATTCAAACAAAGCCACTTGTCAGATTGAAGGTTCACCCATCATGTCAGAAGGAAATTAATTTTAGGCACAAATGACATCATCAGAACTTGTGCTAACCTCATTCACGTCCTGTTCCAGGGATTTGATCAACAGTTGTATCACTGTGTCTCGGCCCAGATACTGATGGCTCTCTCTCAAACGCTGCCTATCTCATTACAGTAATGAACTTTATAATTACCTCCACCCCCTTAGAGAAGAATGAAGGCCATTAAGACACTGGGATTGGCTTTTATATCATGTACTTAGCTCAGGACACTAACCAGCAGCCATTTTCCATCTCAATAAACTCCCACATCCTTCAAGCCGTTGACAACACTTCCTTTCTTTCCTCAGAGTGACAGGGGTTAAAACATTTCCATGCAAAATAAATGGCACTAAGTTTCAATGCAGACTTCAAATGTCTCACAACCTCTAGCTGAGGCTTTCTACTGGAGCACCTCTGTGTTAAACTTGATATGAGGATTTGGCAGATTTAGGCTTTTAGAGAGAATGAATTCCACAGTTGGATTGATCACAGATAATATAACTTATCTTGCATGTACATAGCTAACACAAGCAAGAACAAGTGCCCATCCTCCCCACCAATGTTAGCATCCTAGCTAATTTTAGTCATTTTCCACTGCAGGAACTATGGTAAACAACCCATAACCTATACCGTAGCTTCCCATAACCTGACCCGTTAACAGTTCTGTGAGGCTTTAGTACTTCCCCATGTTTCCACTGCACTTGATAAACAGGGACAGTTCAGAATATGTTATTAAAAAGTCTACAATGGACTATTTTCTTTCAAACGCTACTGGTGGGGCCAGCACAAGCCAGTTGGTGACCCAAAAATGCATCCAGCTCTTGAAAACCACTTAATAGTGTTTCAGTTTGCTCCACTGCACACATTGTAAGTATTTATGTTCTATAGTCTTTATAGTTCCAATTGTAAAAAAGTGCTATAGTTACTTTGCTAGCAGCGGAGTTGAGCCAGCTGGGCCGCACTACCTGCATGAGCACTATGTGTCTGCGCAGAACCTCTTGCCTATTATTTTGCCACCCATGTTGACGGGTTAGAGCATCATGGAGGCGTAGTGGCGCAGGCTGCCTCTCTTCTAGTGGTTCGAGGTCTCCTATTGTTTCCGCGTGCCGTGCACGGTTCACAGCAAAATTATCTTTTTATAGTATATTGACATGAGACCAGCAACATCACTTCAGTTTTGATCTGTAGAAAATGTCACAGACCTGAAAACATCGGTGATTTTTCCCTTTCAAAAATAAAAGGCCTTAAGCATATTTCTGTGGTGAAAATCCCTTTATTTGTTAACACAAGGCTTTTATTCTGAAATATTTGCTGCAGTGATTTGCACGGCTCCATAAATTCTGGCTATAGTTATTTATCAATGTTGTAAAAAGTGGACAGGTTTGCTCAATTTTGCTGCACCTATACCCAAAATAGTAATAAATGTGATGAAAGTCATAATAAAGACGTAATATACTGGTCACTAGTGCTAGGCATTGTTTAAAGAATCATATACCAGTACCAATACCAGAACCAATACCAGTGCCCTTAAAGTGATACCGATACTAATACGTCATCATGTGAATGGAAGCTGGCCAATCACACATTATTTTGGTTAATACCTTGAAGGTATCGAGTACCAGTACGAAGACCTACTGGTACTTGAAGTGTATTTTTTATCATTATCCATTATAGTCCTGGCATGTCCAAAGATATGAGAACACTATAAGTTCCCCATACCTGGGAACAGAAAGAACACATTGAATGGCTCAGCAGGAGGCGTAAGGTTCTGATAAGGAGACGGAGCCTGGACATCTCAAAGATCCTGCTATACGACAGATGATACGGGATCACAACGTTCGCAGAGACAACCACCATAGAAGTCTCCAACAATAAATATGTAAATGATGCATCATACAGGTAGAATATAGGTAGACAAAGTGACCTGACCGTACCCTGTACATTCTGGACTATGCAGTGCAGTGTGTTTATATGAAGTCTTACAATTTGACTTCCTAATGACAAAGTCTTCATTAAACTAATAGTCACTTCTATTAAAACAAACCGCCTCTCATCACCGTATCATTGTGCTACAACTGTAGATTACGAGCTAACAAGTAGCACAAGGAACACTTTGGAGGCATCCATGTAAGACCATTATATCAATCAGCAATTAGCATCCAAGCTGTTAAAATCATAACAAGAAAGAAATCCCCTTAATATTTACTTTAATTAAACAATTGATCATACACTTTATCTATCCTCATATCAAATGAAAGCTGAAAGAAACATTACCAGGCTTGTTTGCATTTTATTATGGCGTATTAGAGCTGTTGCACAACAGTGGTCCTAAATGAGCACAACATGGTGTGAAAATAGATTTGAATTTCAAACTAATGACTTGCTGATTCATAACTCGGCTTGTGCGTAATTTCCATGACTCTGTAACCAGCGCAAATAGGTAATGAGCAAGTGCAGATATTATATACCAAACACTGTCGATGGGTGTAACAACGTATAGCACTCAAACAAAGACTGGAACTCTACTTCCAACAAAACAATTCGTAACACAAAAGCAGCATTGTTGCTGTATAATTCGACCCCACAAGCCACGGAAATGAAGACCAAAAAGCAGAATTTCATCCTGCATCTACTTGTACTTGTCAGACCGTATTACACATAGAGCCCATTTGTGAATGCATTGTGTTTGGCTTGGATTAATTAACACTTATAATGTAGTGGGGGGAATCAGGCGAGTCAGGCTTGTGTTATAATAGGGGAGCATTTTGGCTTGCAATACTGGACAAAGAGTTTACCTCCGAGGTGTGTGCGTGTGTGTGTGCGTGTGTGTGTGCGTGTGTGTGTGTGTGTGTGTGTGTGTGTGTGTGTGTGTGTGAAAGAGAGTGAGGGAGAACAAGAAACAGCAGCCTACTGCACTACGTTGTATGCTATCATGCTGAAACATATGGACAGACAGGTCCTTTGTCACTGTGAGGGCACATTTGACATGGTTTGATATAGAGAGGCAAACAAACACAAAAGCACTATCCTACTTCCTCAATGCCAACCTGTCACTCTGTCAAGGCAGTGTGTGTGTGTGTGTGTGTGTGTGTGTGTGTGTGTGTGTGCGTGTGAGTCCGTGTGTCTGTATGTGTGTGAGTATGAATCTATTTGTGAGAAGAGAAATGCAGACCTCGGCTATGCAAAAGTACAACAGAGTGGAAGTTTGCCAGTGTGTGTGATACCTTTTGCTATATGGTTAATTGTATACAATTTGCTGTATGCCTGATATTTACACTAACATAAAACAAGTATATTTGAGCAGAACAGAAAAAAGAGGGATGACATTGTTGTAAAACTCATGTTCTTTGTCGTATTTGTCTGACTCGGTCACCACCTGCATGTTCAACCTGGAGGAGAAACATTTGCAGTACCTCAACAGCACCCGTGGGTGTCCCTCTTTTTCTTCACAAGTCATCTTGCCACAGTTCTCCACTGTCGCTGTGGCACGAATGAGTGAGTGAGTGTGTGTGTGTGTGTGCGTGTTCCAGACAAAGGCACCTGTGAAGCATACAATTCATATAAATAATATAATACTATTAAAAAATACAATTAATGACAAAAAAACAATTTAACATTTTATTTATTATTTATATTTCATTAATTTATTATTATTATTATTATTATTATTATTATTATTATTATTATTATATTTATCATCAGTAGCTATACAAAAATACCTACCAAACGGTGTTCTTTGTAATAATAAGCATATTGAAATCTACATTTCTAATCAGATATATGCAGTTTCTGGTATTTATACAGTGGCTTGAGTGGGCCAAATATGACTTTAAATGCTGGACCTATATTCTTATGGGTTATATAGGTCCATTTCACTCTTATAAGTTCTTATTGCAATTAGTTTCTTCTAATTGTGGCAGGATAAAGCAGGATTATGGAGTTCACAGCTCCATGGTTAACTTAATCCAAGATCCTGGCAGCATCCTGTTGCATCCTGCTCATTTCTCCCCACCTTACTTACTACAGATTTAAAGTGTAGGTGTACAAACAGTGGTCTTCGACATTGCCCCCTGCCCCCTGCCCCCTGCCCCCTGCCCCCTGCTGACACGTCTGTGTCGGGAGGTTACTCTGCAGCATTAAGGTACTGAAACAAGTTAGATATGTCCACATGGGAACAACTAAACAAAACTTTATAAACTTTCAAATTAAAGTGAAATCTGGACACTAGTTCACTTCATCAACAGACAACTTGTTTTGATTCTATGAACTTCAGGTCTCCCTAGAAAGCAGTATTGCTACTGAAAGGACAATTCTTGTAAAAATAAATTAAGCACAATAAGTAGTTTGGTTGGCTGGTATTGATTATTGCATTACATTTTGTAAGAAAAACATACAGTACGTAATACACTTATTTTCCACCAATGTATTGTATCATTTGGAATATTCAGTTTTTAAGTTTTGGAAAGGAATATTCAGGTGAAAGTTGCTTCCCTGTAATTGTAATTGTTGATTAAAAAATTTCCCCTTGCGGGATTAATAAAGTATCTATCTATCTATCTATCTATCTATCTATCTATCTATCTATCTATCTATCTATCTATCTATCTATCTATCTATCTATCTATCTATCTATCTATCTATCTAATCTTTCTATTGCAAAATATATGATTCATTTCATCATCTAGCAAATTCCACATACATGGATACCATATTTTGTATGTATTTATTGTATGAACTAGATAATTACAGACATTTATTGAAAGAGGTACCCAGCAAAAAAACAAGTGAGGTATTTAGTTGTAGATACAACATTTGGAATATTATTCTAATTCCTAATATTTGTTAAAGCTGTGATGTCTGATTGTTGTACATCGGTTTGGTTGATAAAGATGTAATGGAGAGAAAGGAGAAAATAAATGAGAGGAGGAGATGGAAGTGATGACTCTGGCACAGCTTGCTCATAATGTACATGTATGAGTCTTCTCCTGATAAACAAAGGTAATAGCTAATATTGCCAATATATATTATATAACACTAAAAGGGTTTCTCGAATACTCTCCTTTTCTATTTGTATCTAAAATTGAAAGATTTGAATCCAACCTGCAGCCCTGTGCTGCATGTCTCTTCCCCTTTCCTGTCTACCTCTCTGTCCTATACAATAAAGAAAAGGAAAAAAAGCTCAAACAAATATTCTTAAAGAAAAATGACAAGTGTAGAATAATTCAACTAAAATCACAAGAATGTGTGGGAACTGGGATTCAAAATCAGACAGAGAATGGAAAGCCTGGTTTGTAATATGGACATTATCATCTATTTACCTTTATTTCAATTGGTGAGTCACTCAACCAGCTTCGATGTGTATCATGGGAATTTGTGAAAGGACACATAAGGCCGGAGTTGATTGGGGGTAAAAAGACAGACTTCGGTCAGCGTCACTCTGAAATATTGTCATATCTAAGTCCTGCATGATCTCTCTCACACGCGCTTGGTCTGCTCACATTTACAATAATGACGTCTGTATGGATGATTGTGACCCAAAGGGGAGTAATGCATGACTGAGCGTGGTAGTGTTTTATGGCTGTCATCCACATCAAGACGGAGACAAGAGCTTGTAAGTAAGACGGAGCTAGGAGAGTGTGGGGTCCATCCCTCCTCCTCTTAATGGACAGAAGCATTCACAGTAAATAAACCTGTGTTCAGCGACACAGCGGAGGGTAAACCCTTCTCAAGTGGGTTTAGGATGGCGGTTAAATACTGTTTACAGCATGATGAGTAGGATAAGAAGTCAAAATGACATGAGGATCAGGTCTTTTAAAGGGCAAAAGTACAAAATAATGTGTGAGTTTATTATTGTTTATGTATCTTAAGATGCTGATAGAGCTCAGAGTGTAACCGCTTTAAACACGTGGGTGAGTCCAGCTTTGTCTCTGGCCACAGCACACGCTTGCTGCGGCTCATTGTTAAACATTGCATATGGTCAGAAGTGTACACAATACTGGGAGGGAGAGGAAGAAAGTTGGAGATAGCTCTGTTGGCATGCCGTCAGGTAAAAGCTGGATAGATGTACTGTTTTGTGACTCCCACAAGAAGGACAGACCAAGACAGCCGGCTGTGAGGAAAAACCATCCAAAGAATCCAAATAAGTATCACCTGCATTGTGTTGTGAACAGACACGGCAAGCAGCTGAGCTGTAAATCTAATCTCTCTATCTAAATCTCTTTCCAACTGTACTGTCCTGTGGCTGAGGTTCTGTACAGTGTTGGACCCCGTGTGTGAACACAAACAGCACTGGTTTGAATTTGACCTAGGCCTATTTTTATATTTCCTCATTGACTATAGTTATGTCATTAAACAACATTTGGAACTGACTGATGGATTCCTTTTAGACGGAGCCGGGTCAAACCAAAGCACATGACTGGTTGCCGCTCCGCTCCGTCATTGGAGCGCTAAAAAAGACTCAACCAGCGCGTCCACCCAGCTGCGTCGCTCGTAGTGTGAACGCAGCATTACTGTTCGCACACCAAGAAAACAACAACGTCATGTAAACACTCTTTGAAGGATAAAAGTGAATCTTTGTGCTGCATTCCTTAAGTCACATGTAGTACATATACCCATTTTGGTGGACCGATATTTGAAGTTGGAAAACAAACAAAAAAGGTCCAGTTACCTTTTTTTATGTGGAGAATAAAAAGCTTCATGCCGGCTTTAATGATCACT
Source organism: Ophiodon elongatus (assembly GCA_016806645.1). NCBI lineage: Eukaryota > Metazoa > Chordata > Actinopteri > Perciformes > Hexagrammidae > Ophiodon > Ophiodon elongatus. The sequence goes on along the minus strand of JACSYO010001581.1, from coordinate 869,277 downwards.
GCTGATGATCGTGTTAGCGAGAGCTGGTGCATTTGTTCCAAGGACTCCTTCAGTGGAAACACTATTAAAGTTGTAAAAACCCTTCATGCAAATTACAGTATACTTAAGATAATAGCTAAAACCACATCAGCTATTATCACATTTTAACTCTTTTTTTTCATTTACATTTTATTTAATTTTTTTAGAAAAAGGTGTTTTCATGTTGTGCCCACTATATAACAGCAGACTTCTGGGTATATGTTGGGGAGATCCGTCTACACACGAGTCTCTAATGTTAGCTGACCTACCCACCATATAACATATTAAAAATGAAAAAATACATATTTTTGTGTGCAAATTGAGGATTAAGGAAGTAAACCATCATTTGCATTTTGCACGAGGCGTTTGCATAAACACAAAAAAATAAATTTCTTGAAAATATGAATGCAAAACTTTTGTTAAAAGTAAAGACTTTTCTATGCACACAAAAGGAATATTTTCATTCTGTGTAAGTGAGCAGCAGTCGTCACGTTTTGAGGGAGTTTGCCTTTGGCTGCAGGACTGTTCACCGGGCAGCACATCCAACTGCCGGCCACGTGTAACCACACCAGCCCAGGACCTCCACATCCAGCTTCTTCCCCTGCTAGATGGTCTGAGACCAGCCACCTGGAAGCTCTGGTGGGCGCACGCATGCATCTAACATGAGTCATGCTTCCCAAAGACCTGTATAATGTATGTACTTGTTTACTGTGTATAGGACCACATTGGACATTTGATCATATAAATGCTGCCAGTTACTTAAAACAGCATTGTGTTGTGTCATCAATAAGACAGGCTTCCCAAAGCCTGAACCTCTCTGCTAAGTAGCCTCATGATTTAACCGGGCTTGAAAAAGGAAGTGCCTGAATATATCTGTGCCTCCACCTGAAGGTGTGGAGTCCACCACTGTCTTATTTAAGATGTTGTGCTCGCAGTGGCCCTATACCTTGACTTATTGTACAGGCCAAGACTGACATAGTGAGGGAATGGAGGGAGTTTAAAATAGAAGAAAGGAAAAGAGCGGTGTGTAGGCAGAGAGAGAGAGAGAGAGAGAGAGAGAGAGAGAGAGTGAATTAGAAGGAGAGATAGAGATGGACGAGCCCAGCACAAAGCACATAGCTGCAGGAGAGGCTTATGCTTTAGACGGCCATGTCAAAATGCAATGCACTCTCTGCCGCTGCCTTTATCTCTCTCATGCCTCGTCCTCTGCTCTCCTATCTCGCTCCTCCTCTTCTTCTTTCCGTCTCTGTGGTTCCCTTCCACCTGCATTCCCATCCTCCTCTCTATCTCCCGTCCCTTCCTCACCCACTGCCTCAACTCTCTTTGTTTTCTGTCTCTTTCTCCAATGCCTTGTGTTCACACAAGCACAGGAGTATGAAGACAGCAAGCATATTGGTACTCCTCTCTGTCCTCCTATCTATGTCTCTCTACCTCACACACACACACACACACACACACACACACACACACACACACACACACACACACACACACACACGTGCGCACACACACATAAAACACCTCAGCATGGAAATTGAAATAATGATAATGTATCCCTCAGTCTGCATCAAAGTATTGCCACTTCAAAAAAATGCCGGCAGGCATGAAATGCAAACATGAAGCAGATGGATTGAGAAGGAGGAAGGAGAAAGACCGTGTGTGTATGTGTGTGCGTGTGCGTGTGCGTGGGTGTGTGTGTGTGTGTGTGTGTGTTCCTTTTTACCATCCTGCCTTTACTTTGTGCATTGGCTGTAGCTTTAAGGCAGGAGACAGCGTGTGTGCCTGTGGAGGAGGGCTGCTGTGTGGTGTGTATTGTCAGTCAGGGTTGATAGTGATGTGTTTGTAGGGGCACACTCTTTGTCCCTCTCTCTGTGTGTGTGTGTAGGTGTGTGTAGGTGTAGGTGTGTGTGTGTGTGTGTGTGTAGTGAGAGTTGCTTATATGATTTTTGACGGCCTATTTTGTTCTGTTTGTGTGTGTTGTGGTCAAGGATGTGTTCGGGAGGCCGTTTGTTGTAATTATAATCATACGTATAATTAATTATTTTTATTTTAATTATAGTTAAAAGCATATCGATTTGAAGGTTTATTTTTACTGAACTTAAAGCAAACAATTAACACTAACAGTAACTTATAATAACATTATATTGCATTACAAAAATAATATAATATATTACAACTATGCAAATTATAATACACTATGATTCTTGCAAAAAGAATTACAGCAAGTGACCAGTAAATATGACATATTAAGATACTCGACTTTATAAGTCATCAAAAAATCCATATAATGTGTTGTGATTATTATTAGGGTATTATGAATGCTCATAAATGCTTATATCTATAATTATACAGTGCTAAGAGCATATTACACATGCTTTATAAGTATTGTTACAATGCATTATCGACGTGGGCGTCATAGAAAGTGTTGCACTTCCTTTACTATACAACTGTAGGACAATCTCACGACAGTTTCTAAATGTAGATTTTCTTCACAGTTTTCCATAAGTAAAATAAGTTTTAATTAATAATCATAATTATGATTTGTGCAGATTTGTTGCTGAATTGACCAGATATTCTGTAACTCTCAGGTAACGAGTTCCAGGACGTTGTTCCTTTCACTGAGCAAAATATTTTTTGTAGACTGGAACCTTATATTTGACACTTGAAGCTGCTTGCAATATATTGCAATACATTTTTTTATACATGATCAGTTCCTTGACCAAGCAAAAGTGACTGAAATACTTGAGATGATGGTTGTGTGTATAGATTTAGTAACATGCTATAGTTAGTTATGGTTGTGTAGTCTAGGCCATATATTAAAATACCTGTAAATAATTGTATTTAAAAACAAGTTCCAGTCCTGTGCTTTTATTTTGGTAACGTGACTACATTTTGGTTGGATGACAGATGGTGTTTTTCTTTTTGCAATTTGCAGCACCTACATGCAAATCCTGTGTTTTCTTTACCCATGAACAGACACATATGGAGGAATACTAGCTGTTGAAATAGATCATAACACAGATTATTTTCTGTGTGTGTGTCATTATGTGCTTGTGTTGTCAGAGTCAATTTATTTGATCTGGATTTGGAGTCGCCTAATTTATTGAAACCCTAAAGTATCTTTGGCCTTTGGGGTCATGATCGAGGAATGCTGACTGGTCCTGATCCACCGGCCTTCTGCCCTGCTGCTTTAAGGCCCTTTGTGTGTGCGTGTGTGTGTGTGTGTGTGTATGTGTATGTGTGTGTGTATGAGTATGTGTATGTGTGTATGTGTGTGTGTGTGTGTGTGTGTGTGTGTATGTGTGTATGTGTGTGCGTGTGTGTGTGTGTGTGTGTGTGTGCATGTGTATGTGTATGTGTATGTGTGTATGTGTGTATGTGTGTATGTGTGTGTGTGTGTGTGTGTGTGTGTGTATGTGTGTATGTGTGTGTGTGTATGTGTGTATGTGTGTATGTGTGTGTGTGTATGTGTGTGTGTGTGTGTGTGTGTGTGTGTGTATGTGTGTGTGTGTGTGTGTGTGTTGTGTGTGTGTCTGTGTGTGTGTGTGTGTGTGTGTGTGTGTGTGTGTGTGTCTGTGTATGTGTGTGTGTGTGTGTGTGTGTGTGTGTGTCTGTGTGTGTGTGTGTGTGTGTGTGTGTGTGTGTGTGTGTGTGTGTGTGTGTGTGTGTGTGTGTGTGTGTGTGTGTGTGTGTGTGTGTGTGTGTGTGTGTGTGTGTGTGTGTGTATAGTGTGTTTGTGGCAAAAACAGGTTCAATATAATGGATTCAATTTGTTGTCGTTAAGAAATGAAGTGTGGAGGCGGCCCAGGTCTCTTTGTTTCACCAAAACATACACAAACAGGTTTGTGTGGTTTTGGGTGTGCGCAGGTCAGTTAGCACCATATGGCAGCAGACGTAATTAGCGTCTAATCGGCTTGATGTTTTGACTGCAGTTGTTTCACAGTTCACTAGCTGTTTGGGTTAGCAGCGCTGCTAGCTAGTGACTCCCTGCAGGGCAGCAGGTGAGTCAGACGGCAGGGTGCCATCTGCACAGATGGAGCACACACACACACACACACACACACACACACACACACACACACACACGCACACACACACGCACACACACACACACACACACACATGCACACACACACACACACACACACACACACACACAGTGACACAGTGACACATAGACACGCGTTAGGATGGCACAGTTTTTAGGATGTTAACCTGCCTGGAGGTGTAACCATGACTACGGCATTCCTAACCTTTACCTTAGCTTAACCACAGTTCATACATGCTGAATGCATCAAACAACTCTGTGTCCGCACTTGTTATCAAAATATGAGAGTAATGCATTGCTACTGCATACAGAATTAATTTCTTTGCAAAGATTCCTTTTAGTTTTATATTAGAAATTGTTGATTTTGTACAATAGTCTACAATATAATAACTTATTGAGAAGCTAGATAAGTTATCCACCTTCTCAATAAGAGAGCACTACCTAAACTGCTAACTGTTCACATTTTAATGATGATGTATATTATAAGTTCATGATGTATATGTATATTACTTTATTACAATCTTGGTTTCATTCAGAGTCATCCAATAATAAAGTTCAGAAAAAATATAAGAGACAAACTGAGAGGTTAGGAGGGGAGGAGGGAAATGATGAATTGAGGACAGCTGAGGGAAATATTTTACTCTTCATGTCTGTGTGGGAATCTACAAATTCTGTAAATGAAAACCTGCAAGGATCCATGAGTTTGCAGTAAGAGGTTGTAGCACAGGAAGGGCATTGTAGCTTATCTTCATAAATCTAATAAAAATAGACATATTTATAGGTATATTGGAAATGTCCAATGTAAATGTGCCATATACGTTTTTGTAAAAAAAAGGCCATAAAAAAGCCAGACCTCTGGAGAAGAGACAGAGCTGCTGCATGCTTCAGAAATGCTGCCATTTATCAATATTCATTATTTGACATTGTCTGCTGATGGAAATATGGTAAATCCAGGACTATTTGAATATGAGTGGAATTTGCACTCTAAATTTCATACTTCCATTTACATGTGGAGCTACTTGTTTACACAGGACATATGCACTCCTCGCAAAATGAAATCTACATTATTTTCATTCATGAAGTGATGGTAAAATGAAACATTAAAAATACAAAGGGAAAGGGAGAAAGAAAGAAAGAAAGAAAGAAAGAAAGAAAGAAAATACATTGATAAAATAGAAAATACAATGTAACTCTGTGGCAGTGCTAGTGAATATACTTCATAAAGAAAGATTGCAAGCACCTGCCCAGCACCAAGCAGCATTTTCAAAAAGTCCAGATAGCCTTGCTGCCTAACAGTCGGATATGTTTTTCGGCTGGTGGAGACCAAAATAGAGCTAAAAGGACAGTGAATATTGGACGTACATTCATCAGGTGGACACAAACACAATTTGAATTGGATGATAATGTTGTTTTAACTTCTGCTGGAGGTGTAAGTAAGCAATTTGTTTGCCATCATGTTGCTATCAACTACTTTAGAGTGTGATATGTCAAGACTGTGTTCTTTTCAGCAACACGGGACTTTCGTACAGGAGACTTAAATTAAACTTTGACATTTATTCACATCAGTCATCAGTCCCGTGAGTCTTAGTGTCGTAAGTCATGTGACTAGCGGAAATCACTCGTCACATGAGTCGTTCGAGAGTGAAGTTAATATCAACCACGTGCTTCTCCTGGTTTTGTTGCTTGATGCTAACATCCTGCGGAGACGGGAGTTTGAAGTGACACCATGCATGGAACAAGCATGTATTGACACCCTGTCCCTGACACATCTAAACCTGATGCCAGAGGGGGACGTAGCGTGTCATAGTTTGAATCTCAGGAGCACTGACCAAGCTGTGGTAATGGATGCGTGGGTTTGTCATGTGGATAACCTGAACTTGGGACCAACCTGAAGAGTAGCTGAAACCTACAAACCTGCTCCAACTCACAGGGATGTCTTACTCTTTCACCGCTGGGCAGGAACATGAACCTTTAGGACCAATTAAATACACCAGACAGCTCTGGTCAGTAGCCATTGGAGTTCTGGCAGTAGGCGACCGCGAAGATCCTGTCAGAACGCAAACCGTCTCATGTTCAGACCGCACAGCCAACAGGGGGAATCGTAGGTGAGTGAACTTTGTAAATGGAAGCTGACTTCAGGTAAAGCTGTTTATTTACCGGTGTGTCTCCCTCGGGCCACACACACACACACACACACACGAGACATCATCGCCGGCCAATGTCGGACGCAAAGATCCAACATTTTATTTTTTACGACAAATGGTCACCATAACATTTCATGTCACGGCAAAAGGTGCACAGTGTGTAATTACAGTGGCACTAACCAGTGTGAATATGGTGCACCACGTACTGTAAATTCATGCATCCGCTGCTCATTGTGTTCCATTTGCAGCAGACTGCAGCAGTGGAGTGGCCCAGTACGTAAATCCTGAGGTGTGTGTGGAGAGATGGACTGGTCCTGATAGTGTTGTAAGTGCTATACAGTTAAACAATAGTGCGTGGTGAGGAAGCACCCGTGCTGAGGGTGTCATATATTACAAGGAAGGCAGACTCCAAACAAATTATGGCTGTGTCTTTGTGTTGTTCTGAGCTCTCCATCTTTCCCTCTCTCTCCCTCTCTCTCTTTCCTAGTGTTATATATTTTCACACCTCGGTGAGTCCATTGCGCACACAGACGCACATGCACACGCACATGCACACACACACGCGCGCACACACACACACACACACACACACACACACACACACACACACACACACACATTCTGCTTGTCTGACTGTCTCCTCGCCCTCCTCCTCCTCCTCCTCCTTCTCTTCCTCCTCCTGTCGTTCCTTCTCTCCTTCTTCCTCCTCCTCCTGTCGTTCCTTCTCTCCCTCTTCCTCCTCCTCCTGTCGTTCCTTCTCTCCCTCTTCCTCCTCCTCCTGTTGTTCCTTCTCTCCCTCTTCCTCCTCTCCTGCATTTCCCGTCTTATTTCTCGTTCTCACTTCATATCACCCTTCCTCCCTCTCCCTCCCTCCCTCCCGCTCCTTCCCCGTCTCCCTCCTCCCTCCCCCACTCTCTTGGGTCATGTTGCAGCAGCTCCAGCAGAAATAATAGGAGCAAAGGCGTGAGGTTGTTATTTGCATAGAAATAGCATGACGCCCCAGGCAGCTTCAGGAGAAGGACACAGAGATCATTTGTCTCAAAATTTTAATGAAAACTTTTGCTGAGACAGAGATTTCTTTCCCTCCACCCCCCCCCCCCCAATCCAAACCCCCGCCCACCCCACCCACTCCCCCACTCCTCCTCCTTTCCTTCTCCTTCCCCAATTTCCATTCTTCCTCTGTACCTTCCACACCGTCCGATCCTGGTGCTCTCTCCTCTCTTCTTCCCTTTCTGAAGTAGCACAGTGTGATTTGAAATTAGATGACACATCAGTATTGTGCCGCTGTGCACCACCAGCATGTCAGTCTTACTGGCGGTGTGTCAAACATTGTAGGAGATACGGAGGACTAGAGATGTCACTGTGGTGAGGAGGGTTTGTGGACGTTTGAAGCTGGTTAAATGTCTGGTGGAGTGGCTGAAACACACACACACACACACACACACACACACACACACACACACACACACACACACACACACACACACACACACACAAAGAAAAATAAACTATTGAACAATTAAAAATGCTGAATATTTCTGTATCAGTCATCTTGGAAAGAAAATGTTCCTTGTACTGACTGAAAAAAATATGTTTTTGTCTATTTTTGTTCAACTTCAAACGGTATATATGATTGTTAATATGTTAAAAAAAAAGTATTTAAAATATGTCATAAAATATATAAATCATGTTAACAATATATAGGTAGATTTTTTGTAAGTCTTTTTATGATCATATGTCAGAATTATAATTAATATTCAATTTCTTTAAATAACAATCCAAATTGCATTACCATACATAAGTCAATTTCTTTAATTTGACCATAAATAAGATGACCTGTGAAAAAAAAGAAGCTCAGATTCTGGTTATGTCCTGGCTGAGAGTATAACAAGTTGACATCCCCGTACTTGCGCTAGCCGCTCCCTCCTCTCTTGCCCTTGGTGAGACTGGTGTGACTGCTCTGCTGCTGAGTCGTGTGGCCCGGCCCAGGCAGGGAGGCTCGGTGTTGGCTCGGTGGAGGGTGTTTGACTGGCCACTCCGCTGATGTGCTCAGACAAGGCGTGGGGCTTAGTGGCAGGCTGGGTGCCAACTAGGGCTACACCGATAGACCAAGCCGATGGTATTGCATGGTGGAAGTTGGCCATGTAGTCCATGTCTACATAAAAATTGTCTATAAAACCTGCTCCTTTTTACATATTTGATACATTATTTTCTCTTTTGCTCATTATTTAGTAATGTGAGGTAACATTGTGCTCACTAAAGTAATTGCTGAGTCAAATGCAACAAGGATAAAAATAGGTCTACCAGTGTCAAAGAAAATATATGACATGGTATGATAGTCCTCATTCCTAACATGAAACTGTCTTGTTGTAATGTGAAAAACATATTGTTTTAACAATACATTTTTTATGTTATAACATGATAACGGTCCAGTGTGTGGAAATCCCTCTGTTCAACTCAGTCCATGAATTTAAAAAGTTGTAGGGGAACTTACATTTTAGGAGACGGGGTTGCTTCCATTTAAAGCTCCATTGTGTCACATTAAAATAGTTAGTGTACTCTATGAGGAGCAGAAATGCAGTGCTTAGCTTTCACTTCAGCTGATGTGTTGTCTCACTGTACTGTTGGGGTCTGGACTGCTCACATGTGCCATCTAGATGTTGGTGGTGCGCACTGCAGCTAGTGCTGGAGTCAGCTGGGTATTCTAAAAGCCCCCCCTCCCTTTCTGCCACAGCGGGGAACCTTTACCGCCGCGGCAATCACGTCAAATGAAACAAGTGACATCTGTAATATCCATTCATTTAGTTATCTATCTGTTATCTCTGGCTCAGTGGGTAGAGTGGGTCGTCCTTTAATCACAATGTTGGCGGTTTGATCCTCAGCTCCTCCTGTCCACATGTTGAAGTGTCCTTGAGGGAGACAACGAACCGCAACGGGCTCTTTACAGCAGCCCACTTCTCCTTGTGCTCAGGATGACAATAAGTCAAGTTTTTCTTGTTTTTAAGCAGGTGTGACGTCAGAGCTCTGACATTGGATAATCAAACCGTAGCAGGAGGTGCTACCTTCTACGACAGAACCTTTTCTAACTGGATGCAGCCTCTATCAGCCATGTGAGATTTGTTTATTATTCTGTATTGTCGCGATGCTGTTGGTACATGTGGTATTTTGCTTTCTCTCCGCACACCGTTGGACGGAAACCGTGTCCAATTGGCTCAAACTGGCACTGTGCCGGTCGGGTTTTGGACTGCAGCCTGGCTCTCACACACTCACATCCTCAGTATGTGGGGTTCAGGTGTTACACCTGAGGTGGGCGGGAGGCGTGTCCTGTGCAGTTGGCCTATGGGAAACACAAAGTAGTTGTTATTCATTGGCAAGACAGCCAGGTTCAACTTGGAAGACCAACTATTGGTTGTTGGTTCTTCAGTATAGAGCACTGAACTTGATAATCTTAGATAGCGTCTCTCCTGCACCTGCCCTGGTTCACTGGGAGTCACTTAGTCCAACTGACTTCATCCACTGAGGTTTAACTACACCAATGACAATCATTTCTGCCTCCAAAGCAGCTCTGCCTCTGGGAAATGTTTGTGTAACTAAAACTCCAATCATCTCCCCTTTACTGTTCAACACACACACTTGCACACACTATCACCCACATCCCCCCCTGCTGTGCCCAAGAAGGATGCACTCACTAGGCCCCACACAGCTGCCACCAAGCTGGGGAGTGGGTGGGTGGTACGGGATGACCCCAGACGATGAGGGCCATTGGGCCAACCCACTGACACTCCGACACCTTCCCCCACCACCTCCATCAACCCCCCCACCCACAGAACTTACCCAACTCCGCCCTCTTGACCGACACCTCACCAGGATGCCCCGCCGCAGGGTGCTTCTGAGCGCAGCAGGGTGGTGATGATGATGGTGGTGGGGGAGCATCTCGACATTCTCTCTAGCAGCACCTGGGAGAAAAAAACAGGGAGGTGTGGGCGGGGGAGGGGAGGGGGTGGGGAGGATTGAATAGAAGCCTCCATTTCATTAACAAACGCATCGCCATCATCTTGATCTGGTTATCATGGCGAGAGCTGAGAGCAAATTGGGAGGGAAAAGAGATCTCCCAGTATGAGGGTGGGGCGCTGGCTGGGAGGAGGAAGAGAGGAGGGGCAGAGGAAGTCTGCAGTAATCTGTGTAAACACACGCTGGCCTCCTCTCTTCTAGAATATTAATTGAGTTTCTGACAGGGAGAGGTGTGTACGCGAGTGACAACCTCCGTGTTTGCCGATGTGTATGCATGTGTGCGTCTGTTTGTGTGTGGAGGTGGGGATGGTACAGGCGAGGGCGAGGTCTTCTCTGTTTGCTATCTCGCCCCGGCGTCTGCATGCACAAATCTGTGTGTGTGTCTGCGTCTCATGCGTCCACCCATCCAAGGTGACCGTGCTGGCTGACGCCCGAGGGCCCCCGGGGCACCGCTGACAGCTTTAGGTGCGAGTCGGAGATTTGTTGCCCCACCTCCTCCTCCTCCTTTTTCTCCTCCTCCTCCCACCAGTACCCATAACCCATCAGGCTAAAACCAAGCCCAACACCATCACCACCGCACAGGAGTGATGGCTAAAGAGGTTAAAACAAAAGAGGTGAGAGATGAGAGGTGGGATGAATACAAAGATGCTCCCCTATTTGGGACAGAGGGCCTGATGGATGGGAAGGGGAGAGAAGGGGATATCTGACCTTGGAGGTCAAAGGTCACGGGTTAAAGCAGGGGAAAGGAAAATGAGTTCAGTTGCCCCGACACCATTCTTCATGAAGCCAGCGCGTTGTCTGGACACACATATGAAAGCATTACACATGAAGATGCACAGACTCACACAGAATTTTAAAATGAAAATGTTATACAATTTGCTAAAAGCATGCCATGCAGTCGAACATCCCCATAAAGGCCTTTACACACTAAGGCTGTGACGAATAAATTATATGAAAATATGTAATACTCGTATCACACGTCGAGGTCTTTTATTGTGAAAGGTAAGAGTGGATTTGGTCTGCGCTGCCTTTGTCAAGGTTCAAATGAATAATAAAGTTTGCTGTCCTTGTTGTTGTTTTGAATATGTCCGTTCCTCACCACCTGATTGGTTGATGCGTTTATCAGAAAACTCAACATTGTTTTGAAAAAAATGACCTTGCTTTTTTGCTGCATAATATTCGCGTTCTGTGTGAAAGTACTCATTACAAAGGCAACAGTACAAAGAAATGTGTGTAAAAAAACGTGTGTAAAGCCTAACTCAGTTCGTCCACCTGATTCATATCTTCGACAGATATCTAACAATTTCCATATCTATTGTCATCAGATGATGACTGACATTAAGTCCTCCTGTCATTCTTGTTTGTTCCTCTTTGGATTCACGGTCACATTCGAGCCATTGCATTATGCATGGAGCGAATGGTCGTAAACACACACATGTCATCACATAATCACACAACACGTCCGTCTGTTCTGATATGTGCACGTTGCATACTGTGGGTCTTCATGTTTCCATTGTGACAGCATGCTCAGACCGAGCCTTCTAGCAGGGCAAGTTCTCTGTATGCACTTAGATCTGTACCTGTGTGTGTGTGTGTGTGTGTTTTTAGTTTTTCAACCTTCAACGGTTGTTGATTCGTGCTTTTTTAGTATTTTTTTACTCAACATTGTCAATAACATCTAATAGTATAGAATATTTGAACAAGCGCCATCTTTCTGAGAGTGTTGGTTAAAAAGAAAGAGGAAACGGTTATTAATTAATTAAGGATGTCGTGATATTTAGCAAAACATAGAGTAAAGGAGAATTCAGCCAAAATATGACAATAAGATTGTTATTGTACTGTCTTGGCCACACAAGTTATTATTGATATTTTGAAGTACTTAAAGAAGATGTTTTTACAACCTGGGTCTTATTTTTGTAGTTTTGGCCATCTCTTTCTTATAATTCACTTTTGCTAACATTTCAATTTTTAACTCGTCATTACTGACATCTGGAGATACAATGACATTGCTCAACACAGCTTTAATTATAACCAATATCCATTGGGACAAAAAGCATGACCAACATAATATGAAGGATATAAGCAAGGTTCCACCTCATCCAACTTCTGTGGAAACCTCTAACAGTGAATACATCCGACTGAGTTAAATTGATCAGCAGGTGAATCTTTTTTTAAATGTCTTTATTCCTTGTGCGGATACTAATATTTGTATATTAATGACATGAATACAAAGTAAGGAAACGGACAGCTTTGCTCTTTACACATTTTATTGACTGTTTCAAAATACAGAACAGCTGTTTTTAAAACGCAGCTTCAAACACAGGTGCTTACCCGTACACGTTCTTTTTCTGTCTTCATAGCAGCCATGACTCTTTGTTTGAGTCGACGACACAAGATACCTCGAGGAACGCCTGCCGCATCTCCTTGGCTCGTTTTTGGCTTCGAGGAGACTTTCATTAATAGAAAATTATTTATTTTTGCCCCGTCGTGATTTCCATGTGAACGCAGCCCCTGACCCAAGTAGCCGGGCGAGGCAAAGCATCGTGGGAGAAAAGAAATAAAAAAGAATTACTGTAATTCCATATGTCGTACTGTATGAAACAAGCCAAAATGAACACCGTAAGTGGACTACTTGATTATTTAAACAGCATTTGAATGGGAATGATTCTGTCCCAAGCCTTTGGATCCATATAAGTGGTTGATCACTGTATCTGTGATCAGTATCAGCCATTTCCGCTGTAACTAAAACCCTTTGAAAGAGAAACTAAACGTGAACGTGTAAGTTAATCATTCATTGCATTTCAAGTGTCCACTTAGGCCTACAACAGTTTTAGTAATACTTCTAGTGAGCACCTTCTTTTCAGCAAAACTAGTAGCGCTACATCTGTTGAAAAATATATGTTGACACTCTTCCTATCCTTACATTTGGGACCGGATTGTGGTGCCACATGTGTGACCACACACACACACACACACACACACACACACACACAAATACACACACATCCTCCCCTTGTGTGTGTGGTGTGAGGGTGTCAGCACTCTGGGTCGGCCCTGCGTGGGGGGCAGAGGGCTGTGCCAGGGAACAGATGGTGGTGGCTGGGTAGGAAGGCGGCGGGGCACAGAGGCGGCGGGGCACAGAGAGAACGCTGTAGATCCTGTGGCCTCGGCCGGGTGAGAACAAGCAAAATCCTGATGCAGGCTTTTTCTTCTTCACTGGAACAAACTCTCTGTGCATTAGTCGTCTGGTAGGGAAAGTTGCACCCGCAGCACAATGCTGGTGGAACATGGAAGGCAGCCAAGTGGCTGGGTTGTTGTTCAAGTACTCAAGTCAACTGCGAAACATTCAGCCGCCTGCATCGATTTATTTTGGTCATGGTTCAATGACTACTAGTTGGTACTGTAGACTGGCAAAACTATCCCACGATGTTTGCTTCTCACTGCGTCTTGGCAATGCCAGGGACGTATTAGCTTGAGAATTGCATTTCAAGTCGACAGTATATTGATGAAGAACAAATCAACATCCTTCCCACACCTGGTTGGCCAAACACACCATTCACTGGGCGTTCTGGAAAAATCAGAGACTCATTTTCTCCGAAAATTGACAGTATTGGTATTTTTTTTCAAGCTGGTATTAAGGTACTCTTTAAGTATTTGAACAGTGTTTAACTGTGTGCTGTGTTGCACCCATAACCCCACTGGACAGTGATGTCACAGTGTACAGTGTACACACCTTTTATTACACTGATAACACTGGGGTTCACTAAAAACAAGATGTTCAGCTGCTGTTAAGTTGCTATTATAGGTCCTATATTTCATTTCACATTTGTGGTTGTGTAAATGGTAATTGTCTTTTCTCAGGAGCAAAGGTGGAAGTAGCATGCTGTTGTTACAGCACTGCAGAAACTCATACAGGTAGTGTAGGCAGTGTCTGGCTTTGACATGCTCGGTTGTTGTTAACAGCACATCTCCCAACAGCACGTTCTCACTCCTAACTCTTCAAACACCAACGCTTCAAACAATGACGCTCTAGGTACTGCTCTAGCTCCAGTTTAGGACTTCAGGGACAGTGAGTCAACAAACTTTCTTTGATCCTAGAGTTAGAATTTTTTTTAGTTTGGGTTAAAAAAAGTAAATTTGGTTTGTAAGTTGGATTGTATAGTGTGCAAGGTCCTACATTTTCGGGCCCCTGCCGACAAGGGCAGATGATGAAACTGATGTTATGCGACCTTCGTTAATGTAGAAAGTATATTGTGAGCTTTAATCTAGTGAGTTAATTTACTACTCTCACTTCGCATGTCAGCGGCAAAATAAGTTTACACAACTAAATTAGGCGAATGTAGAATTAAGTTAAGAACATCCTTCACTCACTCTGTCCACGTATCAGGAAAGCATTCAGTTACTGGTTTCCAGTATCTGTGCTAAACTAAGCTGTTCACCACACCTACACCTGTCTTTGAGACACACAACAGAGGAGACATTTTTATCTGACTCCTTGTAAGAAGTTAATTTCTTAAAATATGTTCCTTTAAACACTTGAGGAAAGTACACACTTTTCTTCTCCAATCTACTATTCCCATTAATTTACTTATTTACTACTCAAAAACAAACAATTACATTTTCTATAAGAACAATAACCTTAAGACACAAATGGTGATCTGCATTGCACTACAGCCCCTATACATGTATGCCTAACACATGTATTTAGCATCAAATTGGATTATTGTGTATAATAGCCATTGTAATCTATCTATGCATTTTAAATATGTCAATCTAACTAATAATCAGCTGCTGCATATTTAAATACATGTAATCCTTCCCTTTGTGAAAGCAGACAGCTGTGGCATTAGGACTACATAAAAGGGAGCAGAAGTGGAAAATACCTGCAAACCTGCCATCATCCATCCTCACATCCTATTTAAGCAGAACACAAAACATTGCAGTGAAATGAGATGACACAGTTTGTCATGGCGCCTGTCGATATTCAGGAGGGATGGTACATCACCTTGGGACCTCCCTGGGGGGCTTAATACACACAGGCCACCCTGGACATCCATAGACGCCCTCCATGACCCCCAACACACACTCCCTCTCTCTCTTTCTCTCGCTCTTGCTGTCACACACACTGATGAAATGTTCTTTAATACCCAATCGACAGTATTGACATCCCCTTGGGTAGCAGGGTCCCCCTAAGGGGCGAAATATTGATTTTGGGGGACCGTGGGTCCACGGTCCCTCGGTGACATGTCCCCAGTGACGCTGCCATTATTGTGAGATTAGCAGGGCTATTACACCTCCCAGGCCAGATGGACGTGACACTGGGAGGAGTGGCAGCCAGATGACAATCTATGAGAACTTCTTGAAGGAGAATTAGCTGCTCTCAAAGATTTCAACCAACTCGTGCATTTGTTCACAAAGACAAGACGATGAGCAAGTCAGCAGTAGATGAAAGGGAAAAAATGGCTAATGCTGCATTCAAGCCATGCCAGCAGAATTGGAAGAACAGGAATGATTCTATTGTCATTGCTCCATTGTTTAAAAATGTGGGCTTAATTAGCTAATTTGAATTCAAATGTATGGTTGGTTTGACCAAACATAAACACTCTGAGGCTAAATACCAATTTTTTTGTTGCTTTTTTCTGAATTTTTCTTATTGCCACAGAAGTTGATTTACATGCAGTTATTTACAAAATGGTAAATGGACCTGTATAGCGCTTTTCTAGTCTTCTGACCACTCAAAGCACTTTAACACTACATGACATCATTCACACACTGATGGGAGGGGCTAAGGAGTAGCTACCATTCACACACCGTAGGCACAGCTACGGGAGCAATTTGGGGTTAAGTGTCTTGCTCAAGGACACATTGACATGGACTAGCAGAGCTGGGGATCGAACCGCCGATCCTCAGATTGAAGGACCACCCTGCTCACCACTAAGCCACAGTCACCCCCAAAAGCTATCCATCCATCCATCTATCCATCTGTCTATCTATCTATCCACCCATCAATCCAACCATTCGTCCGTGCATCCATCCGTCCGTCCAACCATCTGTTCGTGCATCCATCCATCCATCCATCCGTCCATCATCTTCCGCTTAGCGGGGGCCAGGTCAGGGGGCAGCAGAGTTAGCCTGGTGTTCCAGACGTCCCTCTCCCTAACTATGTTTTCCAGCTCTTTCTGGGGAACCCCAAGGTGTTCCCAGGCTTGACGAGATATATAATCTTTCTTGAATGTTCTAGGACTACCCCGTTGGACGTGCCTGGAAAACCTCCGAAGAGAGGCGTCCAGGAAGATTCTGATCAGATGCCTGAACCACTTCAGCTGGCCCTTTCTGATGCTAAGGAGCAGTGGCTCTACTTCGGGCTCCCTCCAGAAGGCCTGTGTTCTTCACCTGATCTCTAAGGCTGAGCTCAGCCACCCAACAAAGGAAACTCATTTGCTTGTATCAGTGATCAAATGTTTTTCAGTCACTACCCAATGCTCATGACCATAGGTGAGGGTCAGAATGTAGATGGACTGGTAAGTCAAGAGCTTTGCCTTCAGGCTCAGCTTCCTTTTCAACAGAGTCCGGTGCGTCACGGTAACTGTTGATGCCGCATCGAGCCACCTGTATATCTCCCACTCCATTTTATCTTCACTTGTGAACAAGACATCAAGGTAATTGAGTCCCTCAATCTAGGCAGTGACGTACTTCCAACCTGGAGATAGCAATCCACCATTTTCCGGAAGACAATCTAAAGCAAATTGCACACAGCATTCAAATTAGCACGTTAACATGTCACACAGAACTGCTTCCCAAGATTGCGGAACTTAAACACGCTCACACAAATTCTTGCGAAAACATACAAACTCATACAAGAGTTTTACACAATAACTCTGCTCCGGTGCACTTAGGGCTGAACTTTAAGGTGGACCAGGGCCATTTTCCTTTACGTGACAATTCGCTCCTCTTAGTTTTGCCAAGCTTTTTTTATTTTTTATATTTCCTTAAACTATTTAATTTAGAGCACGGTAAAACAGTTAGTTATTAACACCGCTATTGCGAAAAACTATGCTCTGTTTGTATCAGGGAAAAATAAAGTTGAATATTAAAATGTCAGCAACAGCATCATGTTATATATTACATTTTTTACAGTCAGAAAGTGAGGAACATCTGAAGAAAAACCTGTTTTCAAAGATATTATCAGAACTGTATGGTATTATTAAATACCAATATTGATACTCGGTACTTGGTATCGGCAAGTACTTAAATGTAAGTATTGGTGCATCCCTAATCCTTACCAAGGAAAATAAGTGAGAAGTTTTGTTTTTTGGAAAATAAAGACTTAGTCATTGTGAATTTTTCTTTTGTCTTACACTTTACCTGCAGCCAGCAAACACTGCTCATAAGTCCTCATTAATGTGTTCTATTATCATACAATTGATGATTACCATCTACAATGATTCCACTTTACCTAAACCTCACAAAGTCATGCTATATTGTGTTATTGATGTTTACGAGACATTATTCCATTTCAGAAACGTTTTAAATGTATAATCAGTTAAGATACATTGGAGCAAGTTCTCTACGTGTCTTCATTACTGGCTTAAGTTATGGAAGTTAATGTGCTGTGTAACCTAGGGCTAGGATTAAGAATGTTGAACTTATTATACATAATGTCCTTCATAATAATAATAATAATATGAATACTTGATAAACCTTGTTGCAAGTTGTCATACATAATTTAAAAAGCCTTATGAATACATTTGTCTTAAGAATGTGTTTATAATACATTATTGACACAATCTGGTCCTATTATATCCAGATTTGGGTAGGATAACGTATTTCGATGAAAATAATAATTTGTGAAAAAGTGCAAATGCAACACATACAGCAAAATTCCTATTGTTACGGGCAGCCCATGCGTTCTCATTGGCTGTAACTCACTAACTCCCTGACAGGTCCAAATATCTGCTAGATATCTGGAATGCATCTGCAATGCACTGGCAAGCCTCTTGGTTAGCATCTTCGAACAGTTCACATATATCACCCAGCCAACACCTTTCCTCTGATCTCTGGCTTTTGTCGGGAGCCAAACAACTGTCAATGGTTTTCAGGGTTAAAGCTGTGTATTGTGAACTAAGGAACTCAAACAACTTCAATGGAGCAGTCTTCTAAAATATCATGGGTCCTTCAGATCCTCAACCTAAATCATCTAACCTTCTATATGTTTTAAAAAGGTCTGAAAAAGTTTTTCAATTTGTGCAGATTTGCTGTTGCTTCAAACTCAATCCCAGCATTTGTCCCTCTTTCTTTTGACCTCCTATAAATTGAGATGGTGAGCTGGAATTCACTGTGGCTCAGCTGAAATGGCGATTATTGGCACACTACTCTGGGCTCTGCACCCTGCCCTGTGGAGCCGGGATGACCTCTGCAAGACGGGGGGCCCAGTGATTGATTAGCTGGCCTGAGATGACCACCACTCCCCCACTGGCTAGGGCATATGGAGCTGCATGTCCTATGGACAGCTGCGTCGGCAACACTCATCCTCACTGTATGTGTGTATTGTCTGTGTATGTGAGAGAGCCCAGCCTTGTTACTCTGTATTGGTCTTCTTGGTGGCATGTCCTCCCTTAGCTATGCAGCTCTTCATCCGGTTCTGCTACTGCGATATTATTGTGTGTACTAACTAAAATCAAGACTTTAAATGTGGCTGAAAAAAGCTTTGGCACATTAATCCACTTTAGTCCATTGTTTATCTAAAAATTTTATTATAAAGAACCACCCCATCCAACAACTTGAATGAGTACACATCCCTGACACCAAGCACCAAGATTCTTGATATATTGAGATGATTATCGCTCACAAAATCTTCTGACCACTCATCCAGACTGGCCAAACCAAACGCCTTTGATAGCGGTGTGACCAACCCAGAAAGACCGGGAAGAGACAAGAGCTAAACTGCTAGGACCCAAGGTTATTCAACTACCCAGCTTGCTCCTAGCTGATGTCCAGTCGGAGGACTTTTTTTTTTATGAAATAAGACTCAAGACTCAATAAGACTGAGACTATTGTGCCTATATCTTATCAGAGACCTCGTTTCATCATAACATTCCAGATCAAGCTATTGCACTGACTGTATACCGCGCCGACAGAACGCAAGACTCAAACAGAGGAGAGGTGGACTTTGTGTTTACATCAAAGATGCTTGGTGGATAATGTTTCCCTGATGTCGAATTTTTTGATGCTAAGATTTTGGCCATATTATCTTTTAACATTCCTTGCCAATACAAAGCCTTCCCCCATCCCCACTTTGACAATCAGACCATATACACACTGATGTAATGGGCTAAACTATCAGAAAAAAAGTTTAAGTGTGGACAGATGAAGTTACATCTTCTTTACAGGACTGTTTTGAATGTACAGACTGTGTCACAGTTCAGCTTCCCTTCTCTCCAGCCACTCCACATCTCTCACTCACCTAATCAGCTCATTCAGTGCACCTGTTAGTCTCACCCACCTCATCAGCTCAATCACTCTCACCTGTCCACTCTGCTGCGCCAACTCCCTTCAGTATTTAAAACCCAGTCTCATACACACTCACTGCCAGATAGTTCTCCTTATTATGCCAGACTTTCCACCGTTTACCCTCCGACACCCCTCTGTTTCCCCGTTGCAGACCCTGCCTGTTTGGACTTCCCCGCTTTTCATCTGTCCCGGTAAACCGCCATAGCCTTCTGTCCCCGACCACGAGATTAGCCTCAGCTCCCTCCGATCTCTGTCTGCCTTTTCATTTGATGGCTTGGCGTTTCCCTGAGCGGGTATCTCTACGTGAGCGGATCCGAGACTGCTTTCTTGTTGAGATCTCTGCCTGTAATAAAGCCTTCTTCTACAATTCACTGTGTCCGTCGTACTGCTCTTGGGTCCTTACCACCCCCGTGACAGACTGGTATAGTCCTGGAAGGCTGCATCAATCATGAGGAATATACATCAACAGTGACACCATCAGCAAATGTGTTGATGATGTAGGAATCACAAAGACATCCTACTGCTCAACGTCAGTAAAAACCAAGCTGCTGATTGTTGATTTTAGAAAAAAGCAGAAGAAGACACACACCCCTGTCTCCATCAATGGAGCTGAGGTGGAGCAAATTAAATTTTTTATGTTCCTAGGAATTATCGTCACAAACAACCTGACATGGTCATCTAACATCTCCATCCTGTCGAAGAAAGCTCATAGGCTCTGTGAACTTTTATAGAGGAGCAATAGAAAGCATCCTGACTGGAGACATTACATACTGGCATGGTATGTGCACTGCCCAGGACAGGAGGGCTCTACAGCGGGGGGTAAAAACTGCCCAGCTAATCATTGGTACCCATCTCCTTAGCATCAATGATATTGGTGACAAGAGGTGCCTGCAAAGAGCTAAAGAGATATTAAAAGACAATACCTACCGGGCCACAGCCTGCTCACCCTGCTGCCGTTTGGAATGCTGTACAGAAGTATTAGCTGACTTATAACCAGATTTCAGAGCAGCTTCTTTCTTCAGGCTGTGAGACTCCTAAATTCATCTTCCACCTTCCACATATAATATAGTTATGTTTTTTTTTGTGTTTGTTATGTAGCAAAAGGGGACTACAAACTGCATTTCGTTGCACAATCCCATGTAGGCCAAAATTCCTACACTAGATGTAATAGATAGCGCTGCAGCAGAATTTTAGTAAGTGATTCAATTGGCATTACAATTCAATGCTATGTCTCAACATAACAGAGAACTCCGACGCTAATTTTAATCCCATTCAAATTGATCATCTTGTTAGTATTGCTGCAGGCTCACTGCGAATGACACTTTACTCTATTGGCCCTCAAAGTACAAGAAAATAAAACAAAAGGAGGTTAGCTCCATGGTATAACCCAGAAATTAAAGCAAAAAATAAAATGGCCAGAACAGGTTATTACTAATATCAGTATTAGAGGAAAATGAGAACAAAACCATTGTTTATTTACAGCACTGTAGCCAGGCTGAAAGAGAGACACAGCTCTATTGATCTATTCCTATAGCCCTTAGTAGTAACAACCTTATGTGCTTCTTTTGTGATTTCTTTGTGAAATCTTTACTATTACAGACAACATGTATCATCTCCTGGGCTCAACTGTAAAATCTGATAATATTGTTGCCGTAGCTTAATCTCATGGCATGGCAACGGTGGCACATGTACATGCTGTGGCCAGTAGCTCCCATGAATTTCCCTACATTTATGTCTTTATTTGTTGTTTTTTCGTGTTTATCACTAAGGGCATATGGCAGAATACATTCATCAACATCAGAAAAGGAAGCGTGGGGATTGGATTAAGTGCAGCGGAATTTGAGACAATTACCCCCCTTTGCAAACCAACCAGCTGGACCAAATGCCACCGAACTGCCCAAGGGAGGAGAAAGAGGTGAGCTGAGATGGAAGGTAAGTTAACCCAGCTAGGACCTGATACTACTCCACTATCCAGCCTACTGCTGGCTGTCTGATGTCCTATCACAGAAAAATAAGATGGATAAGATGGATGAAAGCAGCGGAAGTTCTGTAACTGTTGAGACCACATTTTCACAGAGACCTGGCTCAATCATTACAAGCTGCACTTGACGGTCGGACAGCAGGACAGAGAGCAGGACTCCGGCGGAACGAGAGGAGGTGGACTCTGTGTTCTTGGTGTTCTTGGTGCTCATACATCAGTCAAAGTTGATGGATAAAGTTTTCCCCATGTTTCATTTTTTATGTGAAGATATCGGCCATATCATCTGCCCAGAAAATAGTTTATGCTGCTGCTGTTTACATTCCTTATGATGCAAATTAAAAAAATGCACTATAAGAATGTACTTCTGCTTGTTTTGATTTGTTTGTCATGTGTTTGTTGTATTACAAATGGGCTACGACTGAATTTTGTTGTGCACCCCTGTGTTGCATAATGACAACAAATGGTCCTTGAATCCTTAAATATGTTTAAACTGCTTTTTTTCCCATCGACCTTCAACTAACTTCAAAGAGTTCTTCATCCCAGCCATCTACTTTACTTTGAGACCCCGTCCAAATAAGGCTACTTAAATAGGTTTTAACCTTAATTAGGACCTCTTTACTAGATATGATCAAGGCTATGGACAACAGTTAGTTAAAGTAGTTGAAATTGAACCGCTTCTTAAAAACCCACTCTTGATCTAGAGGTTTTAGCCAACTATAGACCTATTTCCAACCTTCCTTTTCTCTCTAAGATATTTGAGAAAGCAGTTGTGTGACTTTCTACATGGTAACATAGTTTATTTGAGGATTTTCAGTCAGGATTGAGAGACGGCACTGAAAAGAAACATTACAAATGACCTTCTTATTACATCAGACAAAGGACTGGTCTGTACTTGTCTTGTTTGATCTTAGTGCTGCATTCTACCCCATTGACCATCACATCCTATTACAGAGACTGGGATATTTAATTGACATTAAGAAACCACACTAAACTGGTTTAATTCCTATTCATCAAATTGATCTCAGTTTCTATATGCTAACGATGAATCCTCAAAGCACGCCAAAGATAGTCAAACACTCTTTCAAGGTTCTGTCTTTGGTTCGATTCTATTCACTTATTCATCTTATATATGCTTTCTTTGGGCATTATTATTTGGAAACACACCATAAACGTTCAATGATATGCAGATGATACCCAATTATATCTATTGATCAAGCCAGATTATAATCAGTTAGCCAAGCTCCAAGCATGCCTTGAAGACATAACAACCTAGGATAAAGCCAGGAATACTGACAAGGGCCACAAGCTACCAAAGCAGACAACAAACTACAACAAAAAAGGGAGAACACAGACTAAATACACGAGGAACAAATTGACTAATGAAACACAGGTGAGATAGAAAATAGGCGAGGAAAACACATAGTCACTAATTTCATGTGTTATGTCTTGTTTTTACTATCAAAAAAAGACAGGAAACAAACTACACACAAACAAACTACACACAAACCCGAGGACATGATCAGGATATGCCCTTGAACTCCCACATAAAACAAACTTCAAGGACAGCCTTTTCTCACCTATGTAACTTTAAAAAAATCAGGCACATCCTGTCTCAAAAAATGTAGAATATTCTAGGCTGGATTATTGCAATATATTATCAGGCTGCTCCAATAATTCCATTAAGACTCTTCAGTTCAATTCAGAATACTGCAGCACATGTACTGACAAGAACTAAGAAAAGAGGTAATTTTACTCCCATATAAAGTTTTCTGAAATGGTTCCCTGTAAAATTCAATACATAATTTACAATCATTCTCCTCACCTATAAAGTAAAATAAAATAAAATCTTGAAGATATAGTACCATATTACCACACTAGAACACTGCACTCCCAGAATGCAGAGGTACTTGTGGTTCCTAGTGTCTCCAAAAGTAAAACGGGAGCCAGAGCAGTCAGCTATCAAGCTCCTCTTCTGTGGCGCTAGCTCCCAGTTTAGGTTCGGGAGGCAGACACCCTCTCCATATTTAGTAGGCTTAGAACTTTCTTCTTTGATAAAGCTTATAGTTTAGGCTCGCTCAGGTTTGCTGTGGACCAGCCCCTAGTTATACGGCTTTAAGCTTACTCTGAGCTCATCTCTTTCTCTCTCTCTCCATCAGTGTGCTTTCATATTCCGTTAATACATGTTACTAACTTGGCATCTTTCCCAGAGTTTTTGTGCTTTCTCGTCTGGATCAAGACGCTTCACTTGTTGCTGTGTTTCCTCTTGACGCCCACTGCTACTATTATGACTTCTATCATTTTTAAAGTTGTTATTGCCATTATCGTAATTGCTGTGCATCTCTCCCTTTCTTTCTCTCAACCCAACAAGGCAAGGCAGACGGCCGCCCACTTTGAGCTGCTTCTTGCCGTCGTGGCCCAAATGTGAGCTCCTTGGGGAAATGCTGGGTCTCTGTTGGTCTACACCTGCATGAAATAAAAAGTGTCCTGTGGTGAAGTGGCACTATAAAAATAAAATTGACTTGACTTTACCATTCACATTTTCTTCATCCAGCTCATTAACAACATTTACAATGTACGATCTTCTTAAATAACCCCAAGGCAGTCTTCACTGTTTCATTGAAACTATATCCATATACAGTATATATACACCCCGACACACACATAGGCCCTCATAACCACCTCAACTATCTATCAATCATCCTATCACACAAATGCTTGCACCTGCAACTTCTAAATGGACTGACTTCATATTTTAATCTAGTGTATGTGGTTTTAAAGTGGGATGGTCAGTCAGGATGGGGGTGGGGGTATGAAGCAGAAGAAAAGAAGAAAAAAAAACAGATGATTTGCAGAGGTAAGTTCAAGTGGATAGCTGTCCGGGGTTAAAAGTGAAAGTAATTCATTACGGGGAGATAGTGCTTGGCGATATTCCTCATCTTGACGCTTTGCGGTGTGGCAGTTGAGAGGGGTGAGGTGAAGGGGGGGTGAAATGGCCGGCAGTGGCGGGAGGGGGCTGGGGGTGAGCAACATATACTGGCCCCATTGGAGGAGAAGGAACGGCGATGAAGGGATAAGGGCCAAATTGATGGTCATATTTTACAGTGGGTCAGTGTGGAGCGCGCTGTCCAACACTGTAATTACAAGTTTGGTTAGAGGAGAGAGGGAGAGAGAGGGTAAGAAGAGAGACAGTAGTCTTTGTCATGGCCGTAAATGAACAGCCAGGCTTAATTGAGTGGTAACCTCTGAAGCTGTTGTGCTAACACTGCAGAGAGATGGGGAGATGGAGGGAGAGAGGGGTAAAAAAAGAGGAGAGAAGTGCTGATAAGGTCTTTTGTGTTTGTCAGTTTGCTGCCTTATCCTTCCCCACCCTACTGCTACTGAAAGCAAGCATCTCACATAGACACAGTTTGTACAGGGCAACATTAAAAAAGAGAATAGATTTTGTTTTACTCTATTAAACAAAAAAACGCATATAATAAAAAAAAATGTAGCGTAAGGTTCACTTATTCAGCCCACTAAGCTCTAGTGCAAATATTTCTCAATAACAGATGGAATGTCATGGGGTTTGGTTACAACGGGCCCAAAAGGACGAAGCATAATAAAGCAAATTTTTTCACTTGTGAAACGTTAATGGATGGACTTGCACAAAATTTGCCTCTGACATTAATGGTGACCAGACAATGCATCTGGGGGCCTGCGCTATGCAGTACTATGTTTATATCAATGCTTTCAATGCTCAAACGTAGTCAAAGTTGATGCACAATATTTCCCTGATGTAAAATCTTCAATGTTAAGATACCGGCCATATTGTCTGCCCTGATAATTCACTGCTGTTTACCAGCTGTGACAGAGACACTGCTGTTGTTTTTACCTCGTCAGTCTGTGTGTGTCAGCATGGCAAAATGTCTTGGAGACACCTACTGTAGCACAGAGGAGGTTTTGAGTACTTAGCAAGGTGTGTATATTTCTGTCTGTATGTGGACAGAAATATAAAAACACACACACACTGGTGGTGTAAAATGAGGGGCGGCGTAGTGTGTGTTTGTGTGTGTGTGTGTGTGTGTGTGTATTTATGATCCAGACATTAACAGGCAGAGTTATATTAGACCAGTATTATGTGTGTAGTGGTGTGTGTGGTTATTTAGCAGCCTGGTGGGCCAAAAGCCTGTAAATAAAGGGATCAAAGCAAAAAAAAACTCGGATTTAAAGTGCTACATTTGATTCTTTCACAATGGTATCGCAGCAGAAATTGTCAGCTCTAAGCTCGGATGGACATGGTCATCTTGATACTGTCTGGGGTAGCTAATTGTCAAGGTAAAGCTAGCATGTATAATCCACTCACACTTGCAAGAAGTTTATTTTACCTCTTTCGAAAAGGGAAAAATGATTAGTTAATGCTTGGTGACAAAGTCTTTGATGGTTCATCAGTGAGCAGGAGATAAATCCAGCCCCAGTATGATCTTAGGAGACTGCACAGTTTGTGCTGTGGTAAGGCTTCTCCTCGCTGCTGCCGTACATGTTCGAAAAAGTTACGGAGAGAGACCTCTATGTTCTCTCTGTGTGTCTCTCAGTGCCTCGCTCATTCCCTCCTGCTATCTTCTCCATTTCTTTCTCTGTCTTTCCACTCTCCCCTTCCTATCTGTGTCTTTTTTCAATTCTCCTCTGCTCTAAGTTTCCCTTCTCATCCCAGCCTGTGCGATTGTAGCGTCTCATCACAATTTTGGCAGAGATTTCTTTTCATTTTCTTTCCTCATCTCCTGTCTTATTTTTGGCCTCGAAGCCCCTAAACCCTGCAACCACCCACCTACCATTTTTTTCCTCTTTTCTCCTCTGTCTCACTCTTTTCCTGCAATCTTTCGGCTTGTCATTTAGGACGGCTTGTTTCTTTCAATGTTCCAAGGTAATGGTTGAATATAGCAGGCCCGCCGTCGGAGAGAGAGAGGGAACAATTTGTTCCTTTTGCAGTGAGCAGGGACGGTTGTGATCAAGGGTGTGATCTGCAAACGCACAGGCCTGCGTACACACACACACACACACACACACACACACACACACACACACACACACACACACACACACACACGCACACACAAAGTGATGATGATGAGGCCATTTCCTCCCTCATCTCCAGATCCTCATCTAACCGCTAATGAAAAACACGACAATTACCCACAACTCTTTGCACCTCAGCCTTCAGCAGTAGTAATCTCGGCGCCGATATGAAGCCAGCTTGTCGTTTTGCCGTCACCGTCCCGTCCTCTTTCCCATCCGTCCGTCCCTTCTCCTGTCCATTTAGAGGGAAGCTGGCCACCGGAGTGTTCAGCCACAATGATGACTGCTGCTGGTTGGTTGTAAGAATGTGATTGGAATTGGAGATATGATATAGCATTACTTACTTGTACCAGTGGGGGACGGACAAAGGCCACGTTGAGGGTAATGAACGGTGTATTAAGGGTGAATAATGAAGCACAGAACATCATCATTTGGTACCATGGGAGCATCGTGACGCCTTCACATTGTTAGTGGAGTCTGTGCATGTGTGTGTGTTCTCTCTCTGTAATATTATCTGTAAACCTCAGCCCGAGTTCAGTATCAGATGAAATTATAATCATTGCTCTCAGGTTATCACTATCTCCAATAAGTGAAGAAATACCTGATTTTTAAATCGAAGGCTGTTTAAATGAAAATTAGGAAATTCCTCACCTCATTTGTCTTTCAGTGTACACAGCGAGATAACTTTACAATTCAGAATTTTAATGAGCAATGTACAGTGTTTCTGTGCTGCGTGCATGATTACATGCATGCATATTTGATGAGGCAATTCACTGCCGTGCAGTCCACATGACAGGGCATCATCTTTTCTACCTCTCTGCACCAGGTGACAGCAAGGTGTCAGTTACGATGGCACTTTAATTAATTTTGTTTGTCCTGTTCACTGATAGTCATGGACCGCTGGGTATCCATGTTCTGGCTGTTGGGACTGATGCAGAGCACTGAGATAGTGGATAATGTGTGTGTGTGTGTGTGTGTGTGTGTGTGTGTGTGTGTGTGTGTGTAGACTAGGGTAGTCTTAGTGAGTTGTAATTCTTTGACTATTATTCGTTCATAGGCGGTATTTGTTCTTAATTAGATATTTGCAGGTATCTTTTTGTAATACTCACTTGCAAATGCCATTGCCAGGTCATGACAGCATCAGGGATAGAAGTAAACCTGAATCATCTTGGGAGATTCCATGTGTCACTTGAAGATAGGTATTCCCATTGCTAGCCTTTTCCATTTTGAAATTAAAATGAAAAGAAAACTACAATTCATTCCAACTTGTGTTTTATTTTTGTAGCTCTGGCCAATCGTTTCTGTGGGTCATTCTAAGATTGTACTCACCAAGGAATTGCTGGAATCTCACACAGTGGTGACATTGATTGTAAAAGATCCACTTGGACGAGAAACATCAGATGATCAGACAGTTTGGAAGCAACGCAACAGTTCAGCGAGATGAAATAAAAAATACATTAATTCCTAATCAGCCTTGCATCACACTTGCAGAAACGCACAATGACATGTGGTTAACATTGTGAAACAATTCTTTAGGTTTAGGCAGCAACGGTAGTTGGTAAAGTTGAGAAAAAAAAACATGGTTTGTGTTAAAATAATAACGTTTCATTTGCAACCTAATGACCTTAACAATGTAACTATGTGAATTAGTGGACTCACTTATGTCACTTGATGACCTGTCGTGTTTCTTGTACTATCATTCAGGGTGTGCACGGAGCAAGAATCTTTGTGAATATTACACAAACTAATATGTATATTATATTAGTATAATATTTTTAACATGAGTATCATAGTGTCAGTTAATTAGAGTAAAATACAGACTACGTGTGCAAATGTAATTTCTAAATCACATAACATCCTCGAGTAGTACTCGTCTATTAGAGCTATAAATTCCACTTAAAAGCTCAGCAAATCAATTAAATTCTACAAATTCATTAATTTTAGAAACATTCAAAGAGGAGAGAGGTGTTCAAGAAACTTGACGTGAACAAACCAGAAGCACATGTCCCAACAGGACATTTAAAATACACAACTACTCATGTGATGCTGTTGACCATTTGCAGTAAACCATTTGGGAAGTGAAAGTGTCTGTAAGATTAGACAGTTCAGCCAAAACGCACACTGTAGTCCTCAAAGCCAATTCAACACCTGCTGTTAGTTTCAAACTGACCATTTTTCCTGTGTGAGTAGGCCAATTTGGATTTCACTCCCTGAACATTTTCACCCTCACAGTGCCAAACTGGAGGAGCAGCGAGTCTTTATCAGTCTATGGCAAAACATTACAGCTTCATAGGTGAACCAGCTGCAAGTACAGGGATTTTAGTTGTCAACACTATCTCATACCCAAACACCACCACAGAGAAGCCTGAGATTTCAATATGCAAAGGCCTCATTTCAGAGTTATGATGACTAAACTGGTATTATTTCATACACATCTGTGTCTTATACATGTTCGTTAGATTATTAATATAGATCTGCTATCTGCAGAGGAATCTCTGAATTGAGACTACTAAATGCTGACAAAACCAAAATGATGTGCTTCTCAAGGTCAAAAAAGACACCTGATATTTTGGATGTTTGTGACCAACTAGCGAGTGACCAATAAGTCACGTGACTAGTGAGTGACCAACAAGTCACGTGACTAGCGAGTGACCAACAACTCACGTGACTAGCAAGTGACCAACTAGCGAGTGACCAACAAGTCACGTGACTAGCGAGTGCCCAACAACTCACGTGACTAGCGAGTAACAAACAAGTCACGTGACTAGCGACTCACGTGAGTCATGTGACTAACGTCACTAACTACTTCTGACTAACAGCTGACGATATGAAATGAGTCAACTTTGAGTTTTGCATTAACATCAGTCTCCTGGATGAAAGTCCATAGTTTGTTTGACACATCACACCTCTCCCCCCGTGTGGGCTATCTGGCACTTGACATTACGTTAGTAGTTCTGAGCTCTATCATGAGGATGGGTGTGTGTGTTTACGTTGGAGTTAGTTGAGAGCCAAGTGCATCACACACACGCTGTAGAGTGCCTCTGTGGGTCAATATCAGATTGTGTTTTACTTTTTTGCTGATTTGAGATTGTAAGTCTCCTCGTAAAAGGTTAATGAATAATAAATAAATACATATCTTCATTTTATATTTATTCATAATGAATATAAATACTAATAAAGTGATAAGTCAGAAATGAATCAATCACTTAAATTAGGTTTTTATTTGTGTTGACAGTGACTCCTAATATTCTTAACTTTAAGAAACGCAAAAAAAACTAACTTGCCAAATCTTTGACTTTAAACACAAAATGCTGATTTACAAAATGCAAAACATTAAATTACATGCTCATTTCTCATTTAAGCACATGTTTCTATGCTTGTTACTAAGCATAGAAACAAGAATCAATGCGACACATGTTTGTGAGCATTTCTTTTTTTCTTAACAACATCACCCTGCTGAGCATCAATGCAGCATAGTTGCTAATTACGTCACCGCCACTGTGGTTCTATGGCAGAGGTGGAGAGATTTAGGGAAAAACTATTTATTTCCTTTTGATTACATCAAAATGCTGCAGGCGTCTGTTAAATAGACTTCTTTAAGTTTCTGAGTGTTGATGTCTCGAATAAAAGCTAATTTTGTTAATACAGAACAGAGAGTAAACTGATGGAGTGAAGAAGAGTCACATTTTGTCTTGAATGTAGGATCAACTGAAAAGTAAAACTTTAGACCCAGTTATCTAAATTTAAAGTATTACAGTATATTCAATAAAATGAATTATTTCTCTACATTAAAGTATTTCAAATACTTCTGTATGAATAGCATCGTTCTTATCTTATTTTTATCTATTTGTATAATCTAGAGGAAATGAGAATTTTAAAGAAAATTCATTATTTTGTGATAGCATTACTTGATAACAACCATTTTATTCTAAAAGGCCGGGCTTATAATTCAATAATTGACATATAATGTTGTAACACTAAAAAAACTGCATATTATTGCATATGAGTGTGCACCAGTGGCTAGCTCACGGCCTCCACTCTGCATCGTGTTCATGGAGGTTTCCCAACCGACAACGTCACTGTGGAAGTATAGTGCTGCCCCTCCGGTCCTCTCAGGTAAGCACGGTTAGCTCTGTCTGCATGTTCTTACTGTTCTTGAACTGTTCTTACTGTTCTTGTACTGTTCTTGTACTCTTCTTACTGTTCTTGTACTGTTCTTGTACTCTTCTTACTGTTCTTGTACTGTTCTTGTACTCTTCTTACTGTTCTTGTACTGTTCTTGTACTCTTCTTACTGTTCTTGTACTGTTCTTGTACTCTTCTTACTGTTCTTACTGTTCTTGTACTCTTGTTACTGTTCTTGCTGTTCTTGTAGTCTTCTTACTGTTATTGAACTGTTCTTACTGTTCTTGTACTGTTCTTGTACTGTTCTTACTGTTCTTACTGTTCTTGTACTGTTCTATGTTCTTATTTTGTTTGTTACTGTTCTTGTATTTCTTTGTTCTTTCTGTTTTGTACTGTTCTTTTTTCTTGTACTGTTCTTACTGTTCTTGTACTGTTCTTGTACTGTTCTTA
The DNA here is from genome assembly GCA_016806645.1 of Ophiodon elongatus. NCBI lineage: Eukaryota > Metazoa > Chordata > Actinopteri > Perciformes > Hexagrammidae > Ophiodon > Ophiodon elongatus. The sequence continues at coordinate 837,939 of JACSYO010001581.1, read as the reverse complement.
CTGTTCTTGTACTGTTCTTACTGTTCTTGTACTGTTCTTGTACTGTTCTTACTGTTCTTGTACTGTTCTTGTACTGTTCTTACTGTTCTTGTACTGTTCTTACTGTTCTTGTACTGTTCTTGTACTGTTCTTACTGTTCTTGTACTGTTCTTACTGTTCTTGTACTGTTCTTGTACTGTTCTTACTGTTCTTGTACTGTTCTTGTACTGTTCTTACTGTTCTTGTACTGTTCTTACTGTTCTTGTACTGTTCTTGTACTGTTCTTACTGTTCTTGTACTGTTCTTACTGTTCTTGTACTGTTCTTGTACTGTTCTTACTGTTCTTGTACTGTTCTTACTGTTCTTGTACTGTTCTTGTACTGTTCTTACTGTTCTTGTACTGTTCTTGTACTGTTCTTACTGTTCTTGTACTGTTCTTACTGTTCTTGTACTGTTCTTGTACTGTTCTTACTGTTCTTGTACTGTTCTTACTGTTCTTGTACTGTTCTTACTGTTCTTGTACTGTTCTTGTACTGTTCTTACTGTTCTTGTACTGTTCTTACTGTTCTTGTACTGTTCTTGTACTGTTCTTACTGTTCTTGTACTGTTCTTACTGTTCTTGTACTGTTCTTGTACTGTTCTTACTGTTCTTGTACTGTTCTTACTGTTCTTGTACTGTTCTTGTACTGTTCTTACTGTTCTTGTACTGTTCTTACTGTTCTTGTACTGTTCTTGTACTGTTCTTACTGTTCTTGTACTGTTCTTACTGTTCTTGTACTGTTCTTACTGTTCTTGTACTGTTCTTGTACTGTTCTTACTGTTCTTGTACTGTTCTTACTGTTCTTGTACTGTTCTTGTACTGTTCTTACTGTTCTTGTACTGTTCTTACTGTTCTTGTACTGTTCTTACTGTTCTTGTACTGTTCTTGCTATTAGCACCGTTAGTTGATAGCTGCAGACACAGCTGTTGCCATGTTGAGAACCGTGTGGAGGCAATAGATATGCCATGAATTCTGAATATTGAGCACATTTAAACATTTTGTAAATTGAAACTCTGAAGATGAAGTCAAGGCATCTAAAAAAAAAAATTATATATAATATATAATGTATATATATATATATATATATATACATTGTATGTATATACTATGTGTATTATTTATATAACATAGCATATGTAATTTCACTTGTAATAACGCATTCATAATGTGATGTACAAATCCACAAGTAGGAAGGTATAAATTGTTTATAATGTCCTGATTTAGAATTAAGATTTGTTTTTTTTACTTCGTTGAAACTACTTAACATAATGTATATTATAATATGATTCTAAAAATGTTCAACTATATTATTAGATATTATTATATTATCAAGCAGTATTTAACTCTCTGTAAACGTATTTTTATGCTTCGTACGAGCTGTACATTTATTAAACCGTGAACATTTTTATTATACTTGCGGTACTACGTGTTAAGACAATGCTTGTAAATGCAAATAAAGGTTTGGAAATAAAGTCTTACCATGGAATTCTCCACACACTTTAGGGTGGGACTTGTCCTTCAGAAAGCGGTCAGACTTCTTTGGAAAAACAGATGCAGGGAAGCGGATCCACATGCTTTAGCACCACTTTGATTATTCATAGAAAATGCAGACTAGGGACTATGGAAGTGAAATGTGGGTGGGTGAAGAAATAGGCAAAGAGGAAGGGAAGGCGGAGGGAAGGGGCATCGGTGTAAATAAATAAACAAATAAATAATAAACAATTACTGCACCCCTGGCTGCACACACTGCAAGGAACCAATCAGCACCCTGGCTGAACGCCCTGGAAATTGTGTGTAATGAGTAGGAAAAGATTAGAGGGAGCTCTTGCTAGGCTGTAAATTGACATTAGTAAAAGAAAACTCTTTTACTAGGCGGGCCCAGCAGTCTCATTTAGACAACAGAGGAGGGGGGGATGGAGTGCGTGAAGACTGCTCAGATTAGCTGGAGTGCAGCCTCACTGTTGTGTGCTGTGAGAGTGCTGAATTTAAAGTTAAGAGTATTTTCAACATTCCATAGTTACTCTTTATTCCAGCCCGTTCTCATTACCAGGGCGTCAAATACTGTCTGATTACAACGCACAAGACAAGACACGTTTAGCATCTGTGTAAGACGCACCAGGCTTTCAAGTAAGTACAATGTAAACCCATCCACATCATTGTTAGACGCTCTCGCTTTGGGAGTGTGATGATGTAGTATAAAGATCCAAAAAAACACACACACAATGGTTGGGCGGGAAGGTGGACGGGTTAAAAAAGAAAACCGGTATATGAGACTAATGTCTGTGTCCCAAAGTGTTATTTTGAATACAACCGTTTTCCGTACTTATGCTACATTGTATGTTTTACTTAGTTTTCCCAACCATGATGTTTTCCTAAACCTAACTAAGTGGTATTGATGCCTTAACCTTAGCTAGGCTACCTACTGCGTAAGAAAGTAAAGCCAAGGGGTCTGACCAAGCGTCAGTGTGTGGACAGTTGGGATGAGAATATGTTGGGTAATCTTAGCGGGTCAAAATATACTTCAATCAAACAATCATATTTTATATGTGGATGTTGACTGATAATTTGTGAATAACTTCTTGTCAGTCGTTTACTTTCTATTATGTCATGAAGCTATTTCAAAGCACTAACCAATATTTTTACAATGAAGGTGCTATATACGAGATTGGAAGCCCTTCTAATGCCTCTCAGTAGCTCTCAACCAGGTGGATTTATTCCCTCAGTAAACATTGTAAACATGAGTTTATGGTTTCAATCTCTAGTTTCAAGTATTTTTCAATACAGTGTGATGTTCATTTAGGGTTAGCTATTTGCATCAGCTGAGGTGGTTCGGGCATCTAATCAGGATCCTCCTGGACGCTTCCTTTTAGAGGTTTTCCAGGCACGTCCAGCTGGTACGAGGCCCCGGGTAGACCCAGATCCGGCTGGAGAGATTAAGGTTCTATATGGCCATGGCTGGGGTTGGGGACTGCCACCTTGGTGCTATCATTAATGAACATTACATTACAAAACATTAATTAGGCAGTGTTTTTTTTTACAGTGATGCCAATAAGTTCATCCAGCCTGTGTAAGAATAAGAACTAACACAAACATAAAATAACATAAAATTACAAGCTAAAGTAGAAGTCTAAAAAATTGGTTCTTTGGACTGACTTCAGTTCAATCAGGAGAGACCAGTTGGATAAAGAAAGGATAATTGTTTATTATTAACAGGTGATAATGTGATGATGAAGTCTTGACAGAGTCTTTGGTGCTTGGACTCTAGGGAGATTAGAATTGAGGGCCAACTGTTTGTGTCGTGCTGTTATTGCACATGCTGTATTGTACAAGTTATGTTCAGTGTAACGCCATACTGGTAATACCCCAAATGCAATCTTTCTTACATTTTCCCGACACGTGTACATAATAAATAATGTGCTTTCACAACATCGCCTCTTCTTTCAGATGGACCCAATACACACACACACACACACACACACACACACACACACACACACACACACACACACACACACACACACACACACACACAGCCGGGATGAGTACGTTTCACTCATCAGTTTGTATATGTGTTTATGTTTGTGTTGCACTGCTCACCCCAACTGAGCAATTCTTGTAACTATGCAGTTGGAATAATAACAGCCTCACAGGCTAATGACGATAATAGAGCTGGTGATTACTATCGCACAAGAAAAGAACAATGGGGGTATTGGGGGTGGGGTGGGGTGGGGTGGGGGGTGGGGGGGGGGTATATGGATATCGCTGGACGACTAAGGATTGCAAAATGTAGTCTCTTTTTTTCTCCCGGTCGATCTCCTTTATCTATCTTCTCACCTTTTCTTTCATCCCATCCCTCCATTTCTTCTCTCTGTTACATCTTCCCACACTATGTACCTTCCCTCTCCCTCCACCATCATCCCACTTCCCCTCCCCCCTCTCACCCTATAACCTCCCCCCTCCTCCACCCCCTTCTCTCTTTCTGGCTAATTTAAAATTTGTCAGACGCTTGCGTCTTCTGGATGGCTGGCCTTTGATATTTTGCGAGCTCCATTTGGCACAAACAAGCCTGCGGCCCTGGTGCATCCTGCTGACTGCTGCACTAGTGGCAGGCCCCCGCCATTTATCTTAGCCCCGGCCACCCAATGCTTACTCATTACAGGAGCCCCGGCACCAGCTTAACCCCCACCTCTCTGCCGACTGTGCGCATGCAAACACACTCAAAAACAGGCAAATAGTCTGTGTGTGTGTGTGTGTGTGTGTGTGTGTGTGTGTGTGTGTGTGTGTGTGTGTGTGCGTGTGTGTGCGTGTGCGTGTGTGTGTGTGTGTGCACATACACATAAGCAAATGCATATCAGCAAACACATTCATACTCCATGGACACATGGGTGGGAGCATGCAGACGCAGAGACCCGTGCTTGCAAATTCAAACACACACCCAACTTGGGATCATTGCTCATTGCCCCCCCCCCCTGCCCCCCAACGCACTCACACACAGAGGTAAATGCCGACATTTTTTCACCATACAATATGAGCCCATCTCTGTGTGCTTTATAGTATATAGAGGTTAAACGCTCCCTCTTTCTGCCTCCCCACTGGCTCCCAGTGCTCTCCAGTGTTTCTCTACACGTTGAAGAGACTGTGTTCCAGCCTTTCAGGCTTCCTGTGCCTTTTCTTCAAGTATGCTTGTGTTCTTGACCATTGCATTGGTGTGTTAAAGGGATAGTTTGGGTGTTTTGAAGTGGGGTTGTATGAGGTACTTGTCCACAGTCAGTGTATTACCTATTGTACATTGTGGTCAGCCCACCCCCAGTTTGGAAAGACAGACAGGAGTACCAGCACGGGAGCAAAGCAATGTATTGCTGTGGACAGGGCCAGCTGCAAAACACGTTTTACCCAGCGAAAATAAAGACCTACCTTAAAAATCTATATCGCTTTAAGTGTATGGTATATTTAGAATATTTTACGACTTGTACTGAAAGTGAAACTTATCTATGCTCTCTCTAAAGCAACAGGACTTGTTGACCAGAACAGTATAGCTAAGTTAAACGTTCAGTTGTCCGCTGAGAAGGGCTGTCTGTCTGCAAGATAAAGCCTTGACAATATTCTAAATTTAGCGAACACAGAAACTGATGTAGATTTTTGAAGGTGTGCATTTATATTTGGGAGCTAAAATGTGTTCTGGGTCTGACAGTCTGCTCAGTTCAGTCCTGGTTCTGGTTCTACCATGCTGCCCTTCCCTCCAGCAGGACCAGCAATACGGCCTGGGCCTCCAGCAGTGTGGAGCAACATATGCTGCTCCTTTCTGTGTGTTAAGGACGACCACTTTTTCATATGAGATGCAATGGTGAGTGGGACATGTATCACCTGTGATGAAACGCAGCACACTCTGACATACGGGTCAAGAGGCTTTATGGTGGAGGGAGAAACATGCATGTATACAACATCTCCATAATCAAGCATTGACAGAATTTAGATTGTACAGTCATCGTTCGACTAGTAGAAGAGAAACGTAATTTGTTTCTATACAAAAATCCAATTTTGACCTTCAGTTTGCTTGATAAGTGTTCCAAACGGGTCTTAAAAGTGAGTCAGGTATCCAGCCAGGGTCTGAAGTATTTATAACATTCTACAATTTCAATTTCAGGACCCTGGGGTGTTCGGATATGGGCACTATCAATGCCCATAAAATTGTTGCTCTTTTGGAACCTCAACGTCAACGATAAGAAATACGGTGGCATATCCGGCTGTCTCAATGCGAGTCATTGCTGGTGTTTGGGAACGCATAGATAACGATAGTTGCGGGTGTTATGATATTCTGCCAGTGTACGTTGAGAACTTGAATTTTGGTTTTCGAGTTCCCAGGATCTCAGGGAAAAATGGCTAACACAAAAATAAATACATATTGCTCTTTGTTTTTTGACTCTAGATGGTTGGTGTGGGATGCTACATGCTCTGTGTATTATTAATAATTAATTCTAGTCATCCTAGTTCTTGAGCAGACAAAGGCAAATCATTTTTGGTGTCTTTTGCCATACAACACCTCTGATGGGGGAGAAATACAGCAATAAAAAAATCTTTAAAACTTGCAAGGACAGAAGCTCACTGTGGTTCATACTGGGTGACTGCACATTATCTACTTTTGTTCTTGTTTGGTGAGATAAATGTGTGTGTGTGTGTGTGTTTCAACATGTGTTTGTGTGTGGGTGTGTGTTTCAAAACAGTCTAGACATCCATCTAACATCACAACCCTCACCTCAAATCAAATCCATTGTTGGCAAGTATTGATTTGCCTCAACTTGTATCTGGCACATGTAGATGTCACACTATGACACACCTACACACACACACACACACACACACACACACACACACACACACACACACACACACGCACACACGCACGCACACACGCACACACACACACACACACACACACACACACGCACACACGCACGCACACACGCACACACACACACACACAGATCTGTCTTTTCTCTCGCCATTTGTATTGTGCTTCCTCCCAGGAAGAGGGGGCAGAAAATAGACATTGACCAATCTGAGCCTCAGAATGTGTGCAGACAACCAGAAGAGTACACTCTTTGTATGGTTAAGTGTGTGTGCAGAAATACAGCGTTCATGTTAATAAGGCAAATGGGATAACTCCAAATTTGACCATTTTTGAGTAGTGACAGTTTCATTTAAATTTGAGGCTCTCCAGGCTTTTCTTTGTGTGCTCTGTGAGGCTTTTCTTTGGTTCTGCTGCTGTTAACATGCTTGTTTTTGGGTAGTTTACTATGTGTGGATACATCAAAGGGCACACTAATAATACTGAGATATTTGAGATACATTTGTTATTTCTATTTCTATTAAAAATCATCACAATTAATCTACTCATGACCCATGCTCTAATTGTCAATCTGGATTGGCCTTTGTTCTCCAACGAGATACGGAGATAAAACCCTTAAATGTTCTGGTGATGCTGTTTGTGGTGTATTTGTACAGCCCTAGAAATGTAATATGGACTGAAAGGGTTTGACAAACGGTGTTTAACAGGTATGAAATATTTTTGCATGTTAGACTGCTAACTTTGCTAATTAGCAATAAACACAAAGTGCAGCTGAGGCTGACAGGGATGTAATTGGTTTTGCAGGTATAGACCAAAAGATTTGAGAAATTAACTTTTTATTTGAGAGGAAAAGTCAGAGTCAAAGTGGGTATAGTTTATCCTGATTCTGAATGTGCATACCTCTAATGTCAATCTGTCCAATAGCCGTTGGGATTTTATACTCAAAACTACAAATGCTACCCAGCTTGTGGCGCTGGCGGAACAGTCAGAGGTAACCATATTTAGTAGGATTCATACCTGAGGACCAAAAATGTCACAAAATATCATGGCAATCCACCTTAAACGTGTCATATATTTTAGTCTGGATCACAGTGAATGGCCAACCGACAAAAAATGCTGCTAGAATAGAAATAAATAAAAAATTAAGTAAAAACAATTTAAGCCAGCAATCTTAAACCTCAATGAAATAGATGGAAACAGAGGGATGGTTGGAGGTCTGCGGGGTTGATGCCCGTGGCCGAGTGCCCTCTATCGGCTTTCCTCCAGTGTCCATGCCACCCCTGGATGTGGACCCTGCAACATGTTCTGCAGACCCTGGCTTGACTTTCACCCGCCACACATCTAATTTGGCGTTTGTAGATCATGTAATACAAATTTGTGGCCATTTTCCAACTAATTTCACTCCATACTTTTCACGTGTTAAATTAAGTACAACACAATCGTTGTCTTCCAGGAGAGACTGACTGAGAGTGTGTGCCGTCATCCCCTAATTTAAACCCCACTCTCTGTAGCACAAGCCGACCCTATGAACTGGGATGAGGGTGCCTGCTAAAAACAGTGTGGTGTTTGGTAATAACAGGATGGAAAGTTAAGTACACGGGATAAACACAGAAGAATCTCCTGAGGTAATTTCATCCATCGTTGTGCCATTTCCTTTCTCATGAAGACTGAATCATTAAGAAGGATTGTGCTATCAACAACAAGACGTGCAGGCAAAAGTAGTTTCCTTGTGTTTTTGAAACCTTGAAACATGATTTGGCAGAAAATAACTTCCTTAACATTTGATTAGTCTAATGAGGAGATTGGGCTCACTGCGAAAATTGTTATTATTAAATAAAATTATTATTATTATTTAACTTTTCTCAATATTTGTCCCGAGTTGCAGAAAAACAGAGTCAAATTATTTGTATGTGCGAGCATTCTTGACCAATGAAGCTGATTCTGAACCTGATTCTGATGTTATGACTTGACAAAAGAACCAATCACAGCACACATAAACCTGTAAACCATGTCAAAACAAGAGAACTTGCAATCTAGAGTAAATCATTGTATATTTTTGAGAGTAATAATCCATTGTGTGAACATGGAATTACTACAATGGTAGAATCCACACAAATAGATGTTTATTACCGTTAGTTAATTTAGAAATTTAAAAAGTCCTTGTTGGATCATCTGACCGTGTTTGAAAACATATTCCTTGATGGCGGAATCGAGATGGTGTCCACCAATTGTTGTAACATCATTCGAAACAGACAACCGGACAGTTGTACCAACTTCAATTCGTAATTTGCCAGATGTGTGGAGGTTTTGAAGTAGGCATGGATTGTACCTGGCACCCTAGAATGTGGTCATTCGATACTATTATATTAACACGTTTGCCTTTAGATATGGCGTGTTAATACATCATGAAAATCTCATTAGTTTGAAGCATGCTGAGACTTTTTCCTACTTACTGTGTCTGTGGTTAGTGTCAACATTGCCATGACTAGTTTGATGTAAAAACATGATCCATCTCAAATGTGTCATCACATGGTTGCTAAACAGCATCAGCATGTGAACACAGCGTTTCATTTACTGTGGCAGTGAGGAGCAGATACACTTAGCCTATGGACTGTTCCAGACTGTAGCACTCATCCATATCTGTTTACTGCACACACCCAGGCTCATTTGACCTGGACTTCGCCTTTCAATATCCATTCAGAGATACTTTTCCAGGACGGCTTGAGCGTCTATAAAAGTGATGCATGTCCGACCATAACACAAAACGACCACGAGCCTCCTGCCCTGATGACATTCAGAAATGACTGCATAGACACAGGTACACATGCGAAAGTTCACATGTGTGTGCGCACACCCCGCACACACTCGCTCCACTGCGACTCCCTCGGCCCCTCCCATCAGAGAAGTGAAGCCTTTTAATTATCTGCTGATTACCTGTTAGATCACCTTAGCTAATGGAGAGCAGCTCCCTGGGGAGCCATCCAATCTAACTCTCATCACACACAATGGGCTCCTCTTCACTGGAGAGAGTAGACTCTGTGTGTGCGAGAGAGAAGAGTGTAGATGTGTGTGTGTGTGTGTGTGTGTGTGTGTGTGTGTGTGTGTGTGTGTGTGTGTGTGTGTGTGAAAGAGGGAGATAGAGATAGAGAGAGAAAGAGAGAGAGAGAGAGAGAGAGAGAGAGAGTCCCTTTGAGGCAGATGCTGAAATTAATACTGAAAATAGCCTTCTATTTATTCTTTGATAGACTGAATTACCATCACACACACACACACACACACACACACACACACACACACACACACACACACACACACACTGTAGGGCACTGGCATATTCAGATTTTTGTGGCTTGCTTCCATTTTCATCACAGTTCAGATCATCACAGATTATTCCACAACCGGCTTCCAAGCAGCACAGAACTACTGAATTCAACACTTTGCTCTCATTGCTTTCGCTTTTCATTTTGCTCTGTGTTCATTGTTTTGTACTTACTCTGTAACTGCATATTGAAATGTTGTACCTGAAGTAAATGAAATGCCAAAATGCTGTGAAATTGCAGCAGGACTCATAACAGCTTCACAAATCTGAACTTTAAGAAGAAAAAAAAAGGCGTCTTTGCAGAGCAGAACAACAAACGCTGACAAATTGCGTGCAATCAATGGGATGAAAAGTAGAACAAAAGTACTGCTCGGATTTCTCCAGAGGCATCGGAGGAACAGGAAATGGTTTAGATCAGAGGTTCTCAACCTTTCAACAAAAATAAAGACATGATAAAAAAAGAATATGTGCAATGCCACTGTCAGCTGTATTGATAAAAATTATGAATCCAGATTTAAGTGGGATATTTCTTCACCTGATAATCCACACAGGAAGGGTGGTAGGAGAGGTGGATGGGTCACACAAACACAGGACTTTAGTCCAGGAGACCTCTGTTTGTGTCCATGTTAGCCACGTGCGTCGATAGAGTCTTTGTGCTGAACATTATCAGAGACGCTGATACCAGCAGACAAAGGAACGAGTCGATAGAGAGGTTTGAAGAAAGGTCTGTACTCGAGGGCAGGGTTCCATACACGGGGAAGCATTCCACAAAACAGGCAACGGTTTCCAAAATCTAGGAAAAAGTCAAAGGCAAAAGATACTGAAAAATGGTCAAATAAATAAATACACAAGGAACTAAATGCTGGTACGCTCACTAAAACAGATAAAACGAACTGGCACAGCCCACGGGAAGCCCACAGAATAAATACACAGTGAAAGGAGGGTGATAACAAGGGAGAGGTGACCGCATTGCGGATGAGGGACAGGTAAAAACAATCAGTCACACAGGCGGCATATGAAATGAAAGACAAAGTTGAGCATAGCAAAATAATACCGGGAATAAGTAAAACTCAACCTTAGAAGTAAGCCAGACATGACAAACAGAACAAAATATTTCAAACCACTATAGTTGTATAACCAGAAAATACTTAAATTAGAATACAATGCAAACAATAGAATTGAACAAACTATTTAAAAGTAGTAATAAAGAAAGAAATAAAAAGTAGAGATGCAATGACCGATTGGCTGCCGAAAGAAACGAAACGAAAGAAAGAAGTTTCAGTTTCCCATTTCGATTTTTGCTGGCCACATTTATACAATTGGGCCATAATATGGTTTTATGTCAGCACACTGCGGCACAGACAGTAAGGTCACAGCCACACACACATACACAACATGTGGTCGCTGTGGCAGTTCTTCAGCGCGAGGGAACAAGACATTAAGCGCGCAATTTGTCACAACTGCAAGTCCAAAATAATTTGTGGTGAAAACATTTGGAACAACTAACTTATTTAGACACTTGTTTGATTATAATTCATAGCACGCTGCTCAGAGTAATCACAGTGACCAGGTCCACTGCCCACAGCACGGGGTCTCTCCCTATCACAGTCCTACTCATAACGGAGCTAACAGCTAATGCTAACGGAAGTTGCATTGTCTTGCATTATGAGGCTTTCGAGCACTATTCAGTAAAAAATTGTTTGAGGCTAAAGAAAATGATGTGTTTAAATGTAATCTTGTAAAATGTAGTTTTTGGTGAGAAGCTTTAATAAATATAGTTGTTTGAAGGAGATGTTGTCTTATTAACATAAAATAGATATTAGATGACTTGTTTAACTTCCATCACTAGTAGTATTAAAACTACTAATGCCAAGATTGTTTTAATCAAAGCAAATATTGACTAAAAATATAATTATTTCTTAATTATTTGAATTTTTAGTCTTAATGTAAATAACCAATATAGATAGGATTGCATTTAGAATTGTTGATTTATACTGACTTTTAGATGGTTGAAATAATTTTTCAGGGCAGTGGTAAAAAAAAATCTCTCTGGAGCCTTGCTGTGATTTACAGTTCTTTGAAAGAAAATAAAATATGAATAATTAGGTCTAAGATAATATTGACACAAATTGCATATGTGATGAATGAAACCATTGGCCTTTTCAAAGTTCTGTAATCATTTGCACTCCTGGTATCTCGAGTGTACCCTAAGTAGATCTATAAAGTCCCAGGAGTCCTTAGGGCATGATATGCCACGGTATCTCATCATTCAGGCCTTTGGGGATGGAGTTTTTGAATTAAATATGCAGTATACTTCTCTTCTATTAAGTATTTCATCAATGTTCGCACCTCTCTGGCAGAGTCACCTTTTCAATGCCTTTTAAATGATGACATGTCATATTTGAAATCATTGGAATGTACTGCTACTGGGTAATCTCTATCATTCCTCCTCATGGAGCTCTTGTGTTCGCTTAGTCTCTTCTTTAATGGACCTGATGTCTTACCAGCACAGGATAACCCACAAAGACATTCAATCATAATCATTTCATGAGAAGTGGAACATGTGATGACATCTTTGATAAAATACTTTTTTTTCCAGTTTGAGGATGAGTAAAGAAGTTACCTTTCACCATATTATTACATTGGGAACATCCTCTGCATTTATACCATCCATTTTGAAGAGGTTTAAACAAGGACTATGAATGTTTTCTTAACTGATTTTACAAGATCAGCATTTACAAGACGGTCTTAGATTACGTCCTCTCCAATAGACTTTTAATAGTGCTTCTTTCAGATCCATGGATATTGCTGGGTCTGATGAGAAAATGTGTTTTAATAATCAAGCCCGGTCTCTGGCAGATGGGGTATACCTTGTAAGGATGTCATGACATCAGAAATGTAGCAGTCGATACCAATGTTGTGTGCACGGCTCAAGACCAGAGGGCTCTGCAGCGGGGGATCAAAACTGCCCAGAACATTGGAACCCATCTACTGAGCCGCAGTGATTGGTGAGAAGAGGTGCCTGCAAAACCCAAACCAACCACAGCCTGTTCACTCTGTTGATACGGAAGACTTCAGAGCAGCTTCTTTCCTCCAGCTGTGAGACTCCTAAATGTATCCTCCACCCTCCACGTCTAATATAGTTAGTTTTGGTTTTATGTGTGTTTTTCTGATGAAGCAAAATGGGACTACAGACTGCATTCATTGCATAACCCCATTGTACAATGACAATAAATTAACCTTGTAATCTTAAAACGTCCATGATTCACAATACTTACTTCAATACCACTTTAAAAAAACAAATCAAAAGAGATAGGAGAGGCAGGGGCAAGATGGGGATGACATGCAGCAAAAGGCCCTGGGCCAAACTTGAACCTGGGCTGCTGGAGTTAGTACTCCACCTTAATGCTACTCGGCCTACCCATTGAACTACCAGAGCACCCCCACATACTGGTAACGTTATCATTTGCCCAACACTCATTTTTACTGAATGGAGTTTGAAGGCATCTTAAAGCCATTAGCTTCATTATTTAGTCAAGCAGGACTATGCTGCCCACCGCTTCACTATTCTGTCCGGTTCATGAAGCCATGCCTTCCAGACGAAGTCAAGTCAAGTAATTCTTGTTTTGTCCATGAAAACATCCAAGTTAACAACATGCAGTGCATTGATGTACAAAAGTGATCTATGCAGAACACATTTTAAATGCTGTCAACGAGTGGAAGTATATGGACAGCTCCACTCTGCCATCGTAACCCACAGATTGGTGAAAGGGGGTATAAAGTAAAATCCTGTCCTCATGATTTTAGCACTCTGCTGCCACTCTGGGACTCTTTTGTAACTATTTATTTCAGACCTTTGTTTGAGATTTATTTGTCAATAAAATCCTCTGAGGTGTGACCAAATTTGTCTGAGTCTGAAAAAGCTTGTTTTAGGGGTGTGAGGTGATGGGTATTTGCAAGCAGAAGGTGTTTCGATCTGTTTCTTTTTTGTATTCCAGACTTCTTCTCAACACATGTATCCAGGATGTGAACTCTATCAAAGGCATGTTCCATAGTGAACTTTAAATCTTTTTCAAATTTTGTCAATGCATCTATACCATTTGAATATTTTTTAGACAAATAGAATCCCTATATAATCCTTTGGATTATATATCATACATTTTTCTAAAAGACCAACATATAGATTGACATCAACCAAAAGAAAACAGTATAAAATAGTATTGACATTTTAATAATATGTAAACAAAAACAAACAAGATGAAAGTTCTATCACTCAACAAACGGTGGCACATATATTATACTCAAACAACGGTAAGAAAGGAAAAAACAGTCGTAGGTCGAACCTTCTTTTATTATAAACTGCTATTTTTCATTAAGCCTGATAATAGGTGGTGCTGCAGCAGTTTCCACTGTCCTATGTGGTGGATCAACATGGCATGCACAAACAGTCAGTAGGTCACATTTGTTAGGTAGGTAAAAAGTGTAAGGCACTTTAAGAGGATTCTTCCCCTATCAAACAATCTCAGATAGATCCACCAGATCCACCGAGTAAATCTGTGAACATGAGTGCGCTTCTAATGTCTGTGACATTAACCCTCTATTCACCAGCAGTAATTGAGTGATTAGCAGCATATAACGCTTACAGTCCATGTAAACCTCTCACCCAGCATGGAATCAGAGCTGAGTACCCCCCGCTGCTCATTCACATTTGACTCTCTTCATGAATTTCTGCCAAGTACAGGAGGAAACTGAGCAGTTCTTCAGGAACGTGCCATCGCTGACAACATCCCTTCTGGCATCACATTGCTGCATCGTCTCCACTTTTAGGTACCAGCGTTCCCTCTTGTTTGCAGTCTTAGTGCCATTCCAGTCATACTCGTGGTGAAGTACAGGAGGACAAAACAACAACCTAATGAGGATGTAACCATACAGCCACAATTCCCTGACATCCTAATCCAGACCTGAGGCGAAGTGAGTCAAATTGAACCAGCCCGTAAAAAAAGTCTGGGCCTGGCACCAGGGGCTATAGGTTACAGTGTATCGCCCCTGGCCAGGGACAGAATGAAAGACTCCTTTCCCCCACGTTCCCTCATCAGGGATAGCCTGGCCTGCCATCAGAGTAATGGTGCTACAAACACAGCGGCATGCTGAGATGAGAGAGAAGGTTTCCCAAAGACGCCTGACTGCAGCATCAAACAGGAAAGACACACGGGACGAAAGATAGAGGAGGAAGAGAGAGAACGACTGAGGGAGGGAGGGAGGGAGAGAGACGCCCTGGAGTGGTGCCAAGTTCCCAAGGTAGTGTACAAGTATCTTTAGAAGCCGGGCGTCTTGTTAGCTAATACATTACACCAATCACGGCCGGCTATCTTAAGCTACAATTAATCTGTGCGCTGGCACAGGCTGATAGGACAGCAACATGCTGTTTCTTAATTAAAAGCAAACGGATTAAAAATGATTAATAACGGTATTAAATATTCTCATGGACTACAAGCGAGGGGAAATCGGGGGGCTTTCTTATGCGGGCTTAAAACGAAGAAGTCATTAACGGCGGGCCCAATCTCCCTAAGCCAGGGCTTTACTTTGTTTGGGATCACAAGTTGCTTACTTCATGAATATGCATTTTGCCCCTATCAAGTCGAGACCAAAAGGCAATATCGTGGTGTGGCTGTGGTGTGGTATTTTTCCCCTCAGTGGCTGTGAAACTTTGAGTTTTTGATTTGTGACATTTCGTGGTCTGCCTTTGTAGCTGAGGCCTCTGTGTTAACTGGTTCCTGGCCACAGGCTGCCGGGCTCTGACAACCAATGTCAGCTGTTTCTGTGTATATGAAATCATGAATGTAGATACGGCGCATTCAGGATTATGTTGAGTGTTTTTGCATGTGTGTTTCAAAGGCAACATAAACAACTACAGATCCAAAAATGATGTTTGATGTGAAGTCACATCAGTCAGGTATGTAGCAAGGTTTCTCTACAGTTGAATACAAGTTTTGGTCACAACTACATTGCTGTTGATATTTATTCTTGACCGGATTACATGTTCTAATACATTTAATGTTTAATAATTTCCTGGAGGTACTGGACTGGTTGATGACCCTGCTTCATAATGCTGACCCTCCAAAAAAATGTATTCGTCATTAGAAGCAGTGGAGAGCTTATATATTGTTTCAAAGTCTTACATTTTACTTTTCTACATTCACAACAGAACAGTTGCTGTTGTGGTGGAAATCAATACCACTTTGCTGATTCATTCAGTTCTGTCATAAATACTAAGTAGTTATCTCTGCCATATGCAAGTCTGGAGGGGATCATGCGTTCGGTTGCGTGTGTGTGATGTGTGTATCTGTCTGTCCATAGCTAACCTCTTGACTGTTAGGGACCTTTAAGCAGTTTGTTGGAAATAATTGTGTTCTTCTTGCCACTGTCGCTCATGGGGGAATGTTGGGTCTCTGTAATTACACAATACCACCATGGTAACTTCTGTTATGATTTGACGCCATATAAATAAAATTCACTTGACTTAGATAAAAGGCAGAACATGTTTTAAACCTGGAGACAAGCCCCCGTCCTGTAGTGGAGGAGGACGTAGTAAGACCACATCACCCTCATAATGTCCCTTCTCTAGGTGGTGTTCCACCCAATAACCAAACCATTTGGGGTGAATGTTTGGTTTGTTTCTGCAAAAGCTAACACTGTTTAAGTTTTTGACATTTAGGTTACCAATCACCTGTAATTCCAAGAGTTTTCCATGAGTATAACAAAGTAGACACATACATGTGACATTTATATGCTGATGCTTAATACATTGTATATTCAATTTAAATATGTATTATATCCAGTTATGTGATCATCAAAACAACATAGGCAGTTTTTAAGCTGAAGAGCCCAGCAGCAACTAGTTGCTACAGAGTTATTAGCTTGGGATTTTTAGGGGCTTTAAAAAAAGCTTTTCACCAGGAAGAAACATACTGTACATCGCAGCTGAGCTGACGAGGAGCCCCATTGCTAATGGCTACTTTTTCAGTGACGATGGTGATGATGATGATGGTGATCATGATGATGACTCAGTGTCGTGACTTCAGTCACGTCAGCTTCAATATTCAGTTTTAGGAATCTGTTTTTGCCCAAAGTAAACACCTCTAAATGCAGTTTGTTTGCAAGAAAGATGACAAATCTTTATTATCTTTAGTATTGATATTGAGGCTGTTCTCAGGTTTAATCCAAAACTAGTGTAATTGTCTCACATGAACTCCTAACTCAAGTTTCACAAAAAATGCAGATTATATTTCACACAAAGAAATGGGACTTTTTAAACATTTCTATATCATCCAATCATTTTCCAGCTTTAGATTTCAAGGGTTTTGGGGGAAGGGTTGTGGTCAATTATTTTGATTATGGCTAATTTAACTTTTTCAAAATTCATTCACTTACTCTACTTTAAAAAAACAGATTCCAGTTCCTGCTCTCTGTACATGACAAAAACAAGAAGCATTATATTTTCACAACAACTGGTAACAGCCTTTAAAAATCCATTTTCGTAAAGTACATGTTAATGCTGAGGCTTGCTACAGTATGGGAGTGATACATGTCCTGGTCCTCTCTAATCAAAATGACACCTGAACATCATTTCATAATTTAAATCCGAGCCCTCCTCACAAGTCAGGAAAGCCCTCTCCCCCTCCAACAAGAGGCTGTGAATAGCATCATTGTGAGCCTGCGACTACAATTACAGCTTCTAAATTCAGC
Source organism: Ophiodon elongatus (assembly GCA_016806645.1). NCBI lineage: Eukaryota > Metazoa > Chordata > Actinopteri > Perciformes > Hexagrammidae > Ophiodon > Ophiodon elongatus. Next base: position 820,509 of record JACSYO010001581.1, on the reverse strand, counting down.
ATTGCTGTAATCAGGCCCTCTGGTTCTGTGTGATTTAAATACGTATGGCTTGTGTCCAATGTCTCCTGTGCCAAGCCCAAGTGTTAGTTGTAATTGACCATACAAGCCTTTTCTCCCCTTTTCTCTGCTAATTTCATAAGTGCTATTTTTAAAATGTCAATTATATAGCAGATTAATGTGTCTTAATGTGAGATTAGATCCATTTTGGCACAAATCATAGGGCAATCACATTGGTTTGATTACATTTCTGCCCTTATTGTTGTGTATAAAAGGCCTTTCTGCTCCAGTTTTACATTGCATGAGCTAAAAGGGCACACTGGCGGATTCTGAATGTTATTCAACCAAACATGCTGCAATTGTTGATATGGCTCGTCATTGATTAAGGCATTTTAGAGGAGTTTTTATTTGCCCAACACACACTCCTACACACTCACACATACCTTTGTAACAACTCTGAATGAGAAACAAGGTGTTGATGTTGTCATTCCAGAGAGGGTGGACTTATTCCGCAGCTGAGGCCGAATAGAAAGAGGTAGCCGGCATCCAGGACACTATTTAGAAACCAATTACTTCAACGCTTCTCAAATTGATTTCATTTGCCTCTGCTGCCAGGCTCTCTCTTTTTCTCCTCCTCTTTCAATGTTTTCTATTTCTATGTTTTGTTGGAGTGGTTTTTCCATTCTTTCTTCTTCTGTTGCCTCTTTCCCGAAACCGAAAAAAAACCAGGCCTGATAACAATCAGCTTCATGTTTGTCTTAGGAAGGATGCGAGCAGCAGAATAATAATTTCGAATCATAAAGATAATGGCATTGGTTGGTTACGATAAGATGCTGCTGCTTGTGGTGTTTACTCGAGCAGTGCATGTTTGTATGTTTAACCCCTCGCGTATGTAGACACATTTATGAGCTTGTGCCTATTTGTTGGTTATGTTATTGTGTATGTGTTGCCACTGGTTCATTTTGCCTCTGTGCAAAGCCTTTGTTGTTTTGATGTGATCACATGACTGGGTAGAATACATATTTATAAATTAAATATACACTGTTTTAAGCATCATTTAATTACACATTTATACATCTACTTTGGTATAATTACAGAAGATAATTGTGTATGTTATGCAATTACTGGTGACTGGTAGCCTGAATGCCTAACCAGTTGTCCTGTCAAAAAGCAAAACATTCCATTAGGCTTTTATTGTGAAGGAGGATAGGACCAGTAATTGGCTTTTCCAGAAACAAACCGAAGATTCATCTAAAATGGTTTGGTGTTGGGTGGAACATCATTCTGAGTGTGATGTGGTCTTACTTTGTCTTCCTCCACTAGAGGACGGGGGCTTGTCTACAGGATAAAACGTGTCCTGCCGTTTATTAAAAATGAGGAAACCATTTAAGTCAAGTTAATTGTATTTATTTGGCGTCAAATCACAACAGAAGTTATCTCAAGGCATTTTTCGTGTCGACCCAACATTCCTCAGTGAGCAACAATGGCCAGAACAACTCCATCTTTTTAAGCAAACTGCTTAAAGATACAATGTGTAGGCTCTGGCCACATGCTTCAAACAAATGCATGAAACATTTTACCTCTAATACTGGGTCCATACAATCTAAATTTACAGTGATCAGTTATAAAAAAAAATACTTAATTCGCCCAAACTGCTGAAACTTGGAGAGTCGGTCAAAATAACACTGCTATCTTATAATCTTCCAATGTGGCGTAGGCCTGTAGTTTATGTTAGCCATCTGTGTGTTTTATTGGATTCAATCCAAAGTTAGAAAACGAGAAAACGACACATTCGTCTCGTCCTCCCCTCCACCAGGAGACTCACTGGGAGGAGAGCGTGTGGCAGCTACAGGAGACAGACCTTTAGTTAACAGAGCTGTAGTTACTTAAATAGTAGTTACTTCCTGTTGCTGTCATTATAAGGGTTAGACCCAGCGCTCCACCAGCCAGCTGTGGCTCCTGTCGCCGGGGTTTGTACTGGCTTTATTTGAGTTGCTACAAATCAGGCTTTTCTTAAATTGTATGCTTTTTGTAGACATCATATCCAGGAAACTAACAGTATGAGTTTGTAACAACACACACACACACACACACACACACACACACACACACACACACATTTACACACGAGGTGACAATGTGCCGATTGGGCTGTTAGATGGTGATGTGGATTCATTGAGGAGGCTGAGCTCAACACCTTAGAGACTAAACAGCCTGAGAGAGAAATGGAGCTTAATTGATGATCAAACACCCACCAGGTGTAAATGGCTGTTTTCGCTTCATCTGTGTGTCTGTGTGTGTGTGTGTGTGTGTGTGTGTGTGTGTGTGTGTGCGTGTGTGTGTGTGTGTGTGTGCGTGTGCGTGTGTGTGTGTGTGTGTGTGTGAATGAGTTTCTCCACATGCACCTTTTGTACTTTGCGCACTCAGTACAAGTGAGTGTCTACACGCATGGCAGTCCGTGTATGTGTGTGTACTTGCAGTATTTCCATAGAGGCCGGAACAAGAGATTTCAAAGACCTGTAGAGGTTCCATTCAGCCCTGCGTCTTTCATATTGACCTCAGGGTGACAGGAGGACACAACAACACATGCTCCAGTCCGTACCACCAAGATGAAAGCAGGGACACCATACACACATTGTGAGCAATCACCTTCAACAACGGGCTCTCCGAACTGTTGTGAAATTCAAATCCACCCTCAGCAAACACTTGTACACACAAACACCTCTTTCATTCGACAGTGAGCACCGCAGAATATTCTCTCCATATCAATTAGTTGTCGAAAATAACTGTAAAAGCATGTGAAACGAAAGACGGAAAGAAACAGAATCGTAATGAAACGTAATGCTGTGAAAGCCGACCGCAACAGTATGCAGACCACTGTCCTTCTCATTTTAATGTTAGCCACACCACTGATTGCTTGTTGCGGGCAGGTGTGGGCTTGTCCATCAGAATAATTGGAGACGTCCATGAAATTAGTGAGAGATATCACACTGTGAATTTTGCAGTCGCACTCACAAGTGAAATTATAGAGGATTGTAAATGCGGCTCTTCAGAAAGCGTCTTATTTGTTGTACATTTTCTGAAATGTTGGCCAATCAGCAGCTCTTCTCGTGGTCACACAGATAGTGATACAGAGCAAACATCAGGTAAAGGGGTTACACTCAAAATGACAAATTCCCTGTCACAACAACACTCTTCTAACATTGGTTGACTCCAAATGTTCGGACTTCTCCAAACTTACAGACATAACGGTAATTTCTTCAAGCCTCGAGCAACGGCCTTTTTAAAGACACTTAAAAGCCTGAAAATTAATGAGAGGGGTTTCTTCTGACGTATTTTATATATCGTAGATTAAAAATGTGAAATATCTTAAGCTTGTGTTAACTACAGACCTCATATCAAGGCATCTAACCAAAAAGCCCTTCAAAAACCCTTCTAACTTTGAGACGAGGGAACCAGAAGTGCACAAATACTAACTCACATCTGGGTTTTTGGACCGGTTCAGGTCCTTAGGCTGTAGTTGCAATTTTTGTAAACGGATGCGCCATTGAGCTGTTTCCTCAAATGTGTCTCCACATTCGACACTTCAATGCATCCTGCCGGATCGGATAATGGACGGATGTAATTTTGTGGTCAAATTAGTTCTTCTCAAAACAACAAAGCTCCGCTAAGTTATGTGATCAACACATTTTCTGACAAATTCTCCACAGTAAAAGTCCCTGGTATTTTGATATTTAAAAGCTTTTATTTTGGAGCAGGAAAAAAATGAAATGTTGTGTTTTCATCAGCAGTAACTTAACAGGACTCAGCCAGCAGGTCTCAGTTGGGCTCCAGCCTCAGTTCTCCTCCTCTCCTCCCTTTGTCCTCCTCGGGAGAGGAGCTCCCGTGTGGGGTGAAGATGATGAAGACCTACGTTTGATACATTGTCTGGTTTGTGCTTACATGCTGTCCACTTCTCACTGAGATCTGAACCTTATTCGAGCCAGGCCAGAGGTCTGGCCCATCGGATCCCAATGCGAGCAAGAGCCGATCTCGGAGCGCACCGACTGAAATGAAAGGAAGACGATGCCTCCCTTATTTTGAGTAAATCTGCTAAAACACTGCCAGGTCCTCTAAAGTTGGCTGGGGAATGTTATATTTTCAATGCAGCCAGAATCAAACATTTGATGCCGATCAACATCTGTCTTATGGGTCACTGATATCCAATGTTTGATTAGAGGCAAAATTAGGATGGCAACAGAATGTACTTGTTTCTGATTGGTTGACATACAGTATGATCTATCAGGACACCTTTAATATAGTTCCAGTCAACACATTCTAAATCTATGTAAACTATGTTAATGGTTAGTGGATTTTAGTTTATTGATTTCTTTCTTTTCTCCACAGCGATGTGCCGACCCCCAGAAATGCTCTCCTGACCCCCAGGCTGAGAACCACTGCTCTGACTATCATTATTATTTTCTTGTACCTACACCTCTACACATATCAGCATTAAAAAGCTGCACAGTCATCTCTCTAATCTAGTCTCATCTGCAGAACCATCCCGAGAGACTCCCTCTCGGCGTCCAACCAAATGCGTGTCCTCATCGGGGACGGAGTATTGCTACCTTCACCAGCAGCAACTCTCCTGCTCTCATATTTCAGCAGAGAAAGGCGACGCCTCCCACGACACTCCTCATCAAACCAAAGCCCTCAGTGTTCTCCCCGTCTAATGCTCTGCGCCTCGCACCCTGAAGATGATCAAAGTGCTATTTTTCTAAATTCAGGCTTTTTAACTTCAACAGTCTTAGAAGGGATGAGGCAGATCATACTAAGATGATGAGAGAGGGAGAGATTGAGAGTGTGTGTGTGTGTGTGTGTGATGAGGGACTATACAACATCTTTGTAGTCTCTTCTTCTTGTTATTTTTATTTTTTTTCTTCTTCCTAGCTCTCACACTGGGCCTGCAGATAGGTCAGCTCCATTACCAATCCACCGGCCCACAAATATTTAAAACAAATTGAATCGCACACCCAATACCCATCACAATTACGGCAGGCACAATAACTAAATTAGCAATTCAACACAATAATTGGAAATGCGGCTTGCCTGGACCCGCAGGCCTCCCTGGAGGGCCGGCTGATCTGTGGAGGCACGTCAAGCCCGCTAATTCCACAGCTAATTACTGATGCACGGCGGAATGAAGTTGTTTGTCTCCCAAATACCATTTTCAGTTCACGGCGAGGAACACGGGACCGTGCTGAGATAGACAAAAACAACAAAGACGTGAGACACAAGAGCGTGGTCATGCTTCTTTTTCTTGGTTCCTTGTTGTCATCTTGTTCATTTGTTGTTCGTTTGTCTGTGTGTATGAGTTTCCCTTTACTTGCTGATGAAGAAGATCAGGGTGTGTTGGCGTAAGAAAGGGCTGATGAAGGCAGACTGCAGCCAATATTTAAGAATTGATCAAGTGAAACAGAATGAAAAAGTCACAGTGGGCTGTTCTGTGTCTGCGTACCTACTGCTTGGCTTTTAAAGCAGAATTAGTTTGTTTTGGAGGTCGTAGCCCGCTGGAGGCATGAGCAGTGTGGGGCTCCGATTATAACTTCCTTAACCCTTTAAACCCATGGATGTTTTTGAAATTTTTTCCATTTACTTTATATACAGGCTTATAATGTCAGCACGTGATTAGATTTTTTCCCGGATTAAGGTAACCTACAACAGAACACAATGCACCCATCCTGGATCTGACCTGGGGATGGTGAGAACAAGGGCCTGACAGTTCATTCTTTATCCTATATAGTATATGATCCACTTGACTTGAGTTTACAGCTCCAAAATATGAGAGTATCGCTTATTTTTTCTACAAACAAAAATGTATGACATGCAAATAATTTGAAAGAAGCGATAATGACATAGAAAAGAACAAAGAGGCCTTAAGATTCAACATGAATCAACTATCTGTCTCTCTGGCCACTGAAGCCCTGTCATGAAACAGTTCACATCAGCAGGTAGACTCCCTTCAGGGCAGACTTGCACCGTACAGCATAAAACACATCCCTGATTGTGATAGTAGCATGTAGGGACAACATCTCACATGAATGCTTTCTGTCTACAAACCAATTTTGATTGGTGGTGTGACTATATAGACAGTTTTATTGATAGACCTAAGTAAACCTCAGACAAAGTACTTATTGGGTAAATCAGCTTTTTTGCTGCCGTTGATAATTATTCTCACCCTCCAAAACCGACAGTTCAATATTCACCCCCACTGTACGTATGATTGGTCAGGCTGCAGTGGTGAGAAAGTAGGCAGGGTTTGAACTTTCTCTCTCAAGCTCTCTTTTTTCATTCTTTCGACGAGTGGTTCCCAACCCTTTCAGGTCGCGACCCCCTGAATAAACAGGTTGATATTTGTGTGCATATGGCACTTTAGATTACATTACGTTTTCGCTCCCCAGAAAATCCCTCGTCCAAAACGTAAAGATGGACGACATGGCAGCTCCCTAAAAGTGATGCCAAAACATCTGGATAACCCCCTGGTGGTTAGCTGCAGTATAGGTCGTAAACCCTCCATGTTAGCTGATGGGACATGGGCCAAACAGTAAAAATCGAAAGGCACATCAAATACATTTCTTCCAAAGATAATTTCTGTCATATTATGTAATACTTATCGTGGTGATGTATATGTAAGTGTTAATTTTTCTGACAAGTTTGGTTTTAACTAGTTATTTCATGCTCTAAAACAGGGTGTGACGTCATGATTGACAGCTGTAATTGACAGCTGCTCTGAGTGAAGTAGTCCCGGAGTGCGGGAATTGTACAAGAGAGAAGCTGTAACTTTAACTTCCCATAACCGACACAAGTCTGTGTCATAGATCATGTGTAAAATTGATCATCAATGTATAGAGATATAATGGTGAGTCTTTCTCGCCAAACAGCTACCGTGGTGCTAACGTAGCAGCTAGGTGGCTCATGGGAACAAGCTGTGGCCATGCTCGACATGAACGCCTCAGAAGCCTTCGCTGTTATCCTCATTCGTGTGATTCATCACCTTGAAACAACGAAGATGCAAAAGACACCAAATTCTTCTTTTGAACCAGGTAGAAACACTCTGCCTCATCACGTGTTTGAACACACATCACACAACCTAGTTTGTTCCACACATACTAGGGCCTTAAGGCATCAAGACTTATTTGTGACTGATGGAAAACATACAAAAATCCTGAATAGCATTCAATCAAAATGCTAATCAAAGTGTCACACTTACTGTGGACCACTCCCTCCTGCACTGAGACTGCTTATTAAGGTGATTTAGAGGCCAACCAAAGGGCTAAATTTGCTAAATATTCCCACAGATTGCTGAATGACATTTAAACTTTACATCACTTCTTTATCATAGCTATCACACATAAGATGTACTCTGCAGCATCATTACATTATTCAACAGGGGAGCTGCACAAAAGCACAAATCTGCATGTTTACATTACTGTAAACTGCACGCACGCCGCGCTGAAACGACTCGCAGAGCTCTAAAGGCACAACTCGATAAAATGATTACTTTAGATGTAAATGAGGAGTTCAGATGAGGACTAGACTGTAATCTGACAGAAGCATACAGGAGTGCAGTGTGTGTGGGGGGGCTTGTCATTGGGGTTTCCAGGCGTGAATTAGTGGCCAAATTGACCATGTCGCCGCATCAGAATTTCGTTGCCAATCAGCCTTGAACATTAACGACAGTGCAAGAAAACGAATGCGTACGAGCGAGCCGCATGAACGGACAGGGGGGTTGTGGGCCGGGTGATTGAGGCTGCCGCTAATTTGGATCCCGTCCTCGTAGCCCTGCTAACTAATCCTCCCCATCTCTATTTATCCTCTCAGAATCTCATCGGGGGAAGCAGGCGTATATTAACAGCTGGAGCTATCTGAAGGGCTCCCTTTTGAGACGTTGCTCGGCTCGCGCGCGGAGAGCTTAGCCACAGCTAAGACCGGCCGGTGACACTTCCAATTGAACGTATAGATTTGTTGCAGAGTTTGAGGGTCTAAGGATGGCATGATAGCCTAATCTGATTGCTTCGGGGCTGAGGGGGTGGGGGAGTGGTGGAGGGGGGGGGATTCAGGCCAAGTTATGGATTCATGCAAGAGGAACATAGACAAACACTATGACCCTAAACTGTCATTGTCGGGCTGGATGTGCTGTCAGGAGAGTCAGTGAGTAACATGATCCAGGGCCTGAGCTGCAGCTCACTGGGCTCACTGCCCTGAGCCTGATGAGTGGAAAAGTTGAGGAAGACAGGACCCAAGACTTTGCACTGTCAAATAGTATTGTGCACCAAATACAGGAAGTCTGTAAAAGCTACTAAACTTAAGAGTTCGATTAGAAAAACCTATGAGGCCAATGATGTAAATCAGTTTTGGTACTTTGTGATGCAATTGGATACACATTTATGATTGAAAATACATATTTACTACTAATTGCAGAGGTAGCACGTTCTGCAACGCCCATGTCTATAATGCATTACGAATATACTAATAATATGTTATAATATGCTTATAGCACTGCATATTATAGTTGAAGCACTCATAATTATTCATAATACCATACCAATGATCACAACACATTATAAAGATTTTTGTATCATCATACATCATAATTGTTGGTCACTTACTGACATTGTTTTGCAAGGATCATAGTGTTATAATCATTTTATCATGCATCATCATCACTATTATATTGCATTATAAGGTATTTATTATGAGGTTACTGTCAGTAAGTGTTTGCTTTAAGTAAAATTAAAAACTATCATTAAATCTATGCAAGACCAACACACAAAACGTAAAATGAAATGTTACTCTACTTGAAGCAAACAATGACCGGTTACAGTTACTTATAATCACATAATAATGCAATATAATAGTGATTAATCCAGTGTAGATTATAATGCTTTTTCGACATGGATTTCATAGAAAGTGTTACCTACACACCCCCTTGATTTTTAAATACAGAAAGAAATCTGGTAGTCTGAAGTCTGTGCCCTCACTGAAAACTTTTTGAGTTGAATACATGGATTTGTTTATCTGTTTTTTACATTTGACATTTGTCAACCCTTCCTCTCAGGTTCCATCCAAACATTTTATGCTTCTATAAACCTCAAAAGTTGACAGTTTATTCTTGACCTGTGAAACAACAGTTGACAAAACTATCTCGAGGCCCACTTGGGAGACTTGCTTTTTCTGGTCACATGGTCCTCATCAGCAGAAAACTACTTGAATTATTGAGGTGTGTTTTCCAGTCTTTCTGGACTGTGTGGGTAATAAGTGGGCCATTACACTCAGAGTTCACATCACACCATTCTAACTAAAAACATGAAAGGTACAGTATTGCTTAGTCACACATTTGAGAGACACTGAGTTAAACCAGAGTGTAACTACAGATGTTAGAAGTGAAGATCAACTTTAGTCATTGAAGAAGGCAGCCATTGATACAATAATTCATAGCCGGTAAAACTGCTACAACTATATTTCATTGTCGGTTTTGCAACTTCACAATTCGGTGTGAAAACAATGACCACTTCCAGTATTCCCATCCATTAATTACTGCATCGACCTTCAGAGTCGTACTCTGTTCGATCTTCCTTCCTTCCTGTGACGGCGTGAACCGAACACGAGACACGCAACAAGGTCACACAGACAGTCCGCGTCTCATTTCTAACAACGTCCCGGATAGGAAAGCAAGCTACTCGCTCCACCCAATTCAGAGAGTCCCCCTACACACACACACACACACACACACACACACACACACACACACACACACACACACACACACACACACAGCACCCTATCTTCTTCTATTCCCTCTCCACTGATTAAAATAACCTCCACTCCCGTCGGGGAGGAGTCAAGCTATTTTAGAAATAAATATTCCCTCGGCGGACAGACGGGACAGACTGAGATCTGTGTGTGTGTAGGTAACCTAGTGTGCTGATGCTCAGCTGTGTCCCCCTGATGCCTTATCTCTCCCCACCCCACCCTTCTTGCAACATACACACATGCGTGAGTCTTTATCACGACCCGACACTTGGGCTCGGGCTGGTAATCAGAGCAGCGAGCCCCCCCCCCCTCCCTTCCCCGTCTCTCCCCTTCCACTGAGGGAAGAGGCGCATTCTAATCTCAACTGTTGCATATCTAATACTAATTGGAATCCTGCAACTGGGTCACTCTCATTGTTTTTCAAGTATTGTCAAGTCGGGGGGTGGGGTTTGGGTGGGTGGGTGGGTGGGGGGGGGCATATGAAACAGAAATTACACCCCTTGCCTCCCCCCCGCACCACCACCATCCCCTCTTTAGCTGGAGCGCCCTTGATTGGATCCTCTCGCTCACTCGTGTGTGTGTCTGAGACAGCGAGAGAGGAAGATACTGAGATCAAAGAAAACACACACACACACACACACACACACACACACACACACACACACACACACACACACACACACACACCTGCTTTTCTCTGGTACCCGCCGTCTGACACCGACACTGTCTGGTCCCAGAGGGGTGAAGGCCGGTGCTGCCCAGACACCCATGGGTGCTGAGTGGACATGAGTGGGTGAATGCTGACACCCCTCCCGGGGGTTAAAGAAAGATGAGTCTTTTGAAAGGGAACAAATATGGTTTGTTTCATTTTCAAAGGAGATATGAGACATTTAAACTGAAGCTGCTGGAAGATAGATTATGTACACACAGCTCATATATTTAAAATTAGTACATGTCCTCAAAACTTAACTTAAACCCCATAAGTGGGAAAAACCCTTTAAAACAGATTTTATAATGATTATAAAATATGGAATCAATCCAGCTGCAGACACCTATTGTAAAATTACTTTTATAGGAGCATATATGACACTATGAAACGTATCCTCATGCAACGGTTCATATGGTATACGAAAAGTTACTCCTCATTTTTTGCGCCTTTTCCTTTGAAAGCCAGCAGCACATTACTTACAAATAGTCTTTTCAAAAATAAACTTCTGTCTTCAAAGAAAACAACTTTAGGTTTAGGCAACAAAACTACTTGGTAGGGTTTAGGAATAGATTATGAAATACTTAGTTTAGGTTTAGGAAAAGAAAGAAGTGTTGTTATTGAAGTACGCAAGTTACGTGACAAATAATTTAACTTTGACTAGTTTCAGCTGAGGAATTTTAAGGAAATTTGCTGCACAAGTCTTGAAAAACTTCATTTTCAAAACCTAAGGAAGCTGGAGGATTTTCTTCCCTCAGACCATCCAGGTCCTGACCCACTGACACTCATCCTCATTCTCATAATTCATCAACCTTCATATAATATATCTCTCGGTTATATTGTTTACGTTCTCTGAAACTCATCCACGCTTTCATTGTTTCACTGTTTACTTCATCTGAAACATACTGTTATATTGTTTTATTGTTTCTCCTCTGAAATATTTTAATCTACAGCATTCTATTCTGTTAAACTTTTTTCTATTTGTTAGTTTCTTTCTGGAAATGTAAATACACAGATCAGCCATTCCCAGGGTGTCAAATACCACCATTATTATTTATTAAGGTTTCCTATGTGACACTAAAAGTCAATGTTGGCTTACTTTAAGTTAAGTACATTACATGAACTTAACTTACTACGTAACTGAGGATACTGAACAAACATAGTTATTTTAACCCAAACTGTTATCTTTTACTAAACCTAGCTATGTAGTTGTGTTGCCAATGGGTCATCTTGACCAATCTGAACTGTGAATGAAACCCTGGTTCTGTGACACGTTGTACTGTGTATCATTGTATATGTGACTAATAAACATGATTTGAGTTCATCTTCAAATCACACAAGCTTATGAAACAGAAGACTTTAAACAGGGGAGTGTGTGGTTCTGGAACAGTTGCAGTGTCTCGCTGGGCCCTGTGTGGCCCCGGGGAACCTGGTGGTCTTTGCCCTGGGGCCACTGCCAGCCTCCATAAATATGGAAACTGAAAGTGATTCAGGAGCTGCTGCCTGTTCTGCTGTGTATCCATTGACATGTTGCTTGTCAACTGAGGGGTCAGTCCACCTGAGGGTAGTAAGAGCATTTAAGCAAAAGGAGAAAAATGCTGATTTCTAATATGCTAAGATATTCTCCTGCTTATGGTCTTTACTGTAAAGCCCTTTCCTTTAAAATTATTGATGCTTGCAGCCTGCAGGCTGTCTCCGATGATTAATCGAGTGAAAAAGTCACAGTTGGCTGTTCTGTACCTGGGTCCCCATGCCGGAGAGCTGGGAGTAGGAAACCCTTTTGTTTTAAGGGGGCGTGGGATGATATGCTTGCAGTAAAACAGATAATCCACATCCACTAGAAGTCTCCATTCTTCTTGACAGAGGGATAATGCTCTGTACCTGCTGTTATATCTACTGCCATCGTCTCTCTCAGATGTGATCGATGCTGCGGCTCACGCTTGCCATTTAACAGATATACACCATTAACTGTACCATGGCATCCAAATCTAACCGGAGGTGCTTTCCAAAGGCCAGTAAGTAAATTGAAATGTCTTTCTAAAGCTTGATCTTTAGTGGCCTTTAAATAGAAGAGAAATATCACGGCACGAGAGAGAGAGAGAGAGAGAGAGAGGGAGAGATTGAAGTGGAGGAGAAGGCAGGCGGAGATAGTAAGAGCAGGAAGTGAGAGGGCTGTCATCTTCACTGAAGTCTGTGCAGGAAACAGTAGTAAAAAAAAAAAAGCAAGAAGATGTGCGAGAGACGTTGGAAGCTGCTTTTGAGTGTCATCCTCCAATAAAGATGAATCAATATTACTTAAGATGCAATGCAAATAGAACAAGAGCCAAGCCAAGCCAAGCCACCAAGGCATGAGATTACACCCTTCTATAACTGATTTAATACACAGTCTGAAGGCTTTGACACAACGGGGGTGTGACGAATATGCATCAACAAAATGTGATTTACTCACTTGCAATTATTTCACATCAAAACTTTTCAGACCGGCAGCGGTGTGAATTTGGGCAGTTGCAATACTTTTATAATAAACTATACCGGGATTCTGCACCTGGCATACTGTCTGAGGTCAATAGTTGTACAGCCTAAGCTACTGTAAGCTATTATATTGAGTTTCCTTTCAGGGAAATGCTCTGGGTAAATCTGGTAAACAGTTACTCAGCGTATATGTCTCGGGCTTTTATTGTGAAAGGTAAGAATGCCACTTTTGTCAAGGTTGAAAATATGAATAAAGTTTGGGCTATGGCCCCTCCCTGTCGTTGTACACTATAGAGTACATTTTGTTTATGTCCGTCCCGCGTAGCGCGATTGGTTGATGCCTTTATTCACTGTGCAAACGCACAGAATAATGTACCTTGTGCTGAAGAAAAACTTTTTCGTTTCATTGACAGTTGGAAAATACATTACACATTTTATGTAAATATAAGTATGCAAGTACCCACACTACCACCGTTTTTTTATTGGGAGCTGTAGTTTTTCTAATCTCACAAAACTAAATTGTTTAACTTTCTTACAAAGTTTGCAAAGGCTCGACGACATGTCTCTATTATATTTCATATCAAACAGAAGGTGGTTTCTGGATAGCTGAATGGGAGTATGTGATCATTTCAAATACACATACGGCATCAAATGTGAGCATTTTTAACAGCAGCTTCAGGGCTGTTACTTCGTCAAGGTTGATTAAAGCAGCTTTGCCCTGATGTAAAGAGTTTCTACAGTGAAAGATATTTGTCTTAATATAAATTAATAAAGTGCCTTTATTGTATTGCCATGTCCATTTTGCAAGGAAATGCACCTGCTGCCTGGATTATGTTCCCTGGCCACCATTTATCAGTTCGAGGTAATCTATGCTGTATGTTTTTGTGACGCATGCAAGTCACACACAAGTCGTTGTGAATACACAACTGTTACACAGAAGGCTCTGGTTCATATCTTGTTAAATTAAGGCAAAAACACACACTTTGGTCAAGGTTAAGAAAAGACAATTAGTTAGGGCTAAATGTTAAAAGACACGTTTTCAAGTCACTGTTCAATATTTCCATGTAAAAACTAGGGTGGTTAATATATTTTAGAAAAACTTAAGTTATGTTTGTTGAAAATCTCTTGAAATCCCAACTCCAATGAATATATGAACTGCTCTGACAGAAAAAGAAAAGATCCGGTGTCTGAGGCTGTTGCTTATGAAATGATTAGACGGGCTACCTCCCTGTCTACCTACCTGCCTCGTCACCACAGTCTTCCACAAGCTGCTAGCTGAACAGCTGTGAGCACTAACAATAGCCATGTTTGTTCTTTACGTTCATAATAATAATTTTGGGGGCAGTGATTTCGAAGGGGGGGCCTGAAGGAACGGGATGTTTGAGATTTGGCGACTGTTGGAGCTAGTGCTGCTAGCTACTTCCAGTGGAGAAGAGTTGGCATTAATGGGCTGGGTTCTTCAGTTGGATCGTTCCGTGTAACAAACTCTAACCATGACTCAGCGCCGACGTGTCAATGTAGATAACTGCAGTCTCTCTAGGTTACAAGTTCTGTCAATCACGCTGCACCTGTCCCGCCTCCCGGCCCAAGCTCTCACCAGCCAATGGTAGCATGACCTACTGACTGATCGTTTTCACCAAAAACTAAAATAATTGCAATGTGAAATATGAAATACTGCAAAAATCAGCAGGGGCTCACCCTCAGATATCATGATATCAGATATTTTGCTTTCTAGATGTTGTTTATATTGATGATAAAACTTACTTGTGCACATTTATTGTGTGGTTGTGTGTGTGTGTGTGTGTGTGTGCGTGCGTGCGTGCGTGCGTGTGTGTTAGTTTGGTGCACATGAGGAATTGGTACAAAGGAGACATCTGCGATGGTATTTAGTTCGAGGAGCTCAAATAGGATTATTTGTAAAAATATGATGCATGAAACATAACCATAAAAAAACATGAATCATACCTAAGTTGCTCCGAGCGGATATTGTATTATGATCAAACATATAGAAAGCATGTCAAATTCATTGTTGGTGAATATTATACTGATCAACATTTTGACACTAGCCAGATACGTTAAATATTAATGCGTTCACATAATGTTATGACATAATGTAATCTGACAATGACGTGTCAGAGAAACATTGAATATATATTTGTTTCATATTTGTATACATTTTCTATACATGCACATACGTTGTTGGCAAAATTTAGATGAAGGTTGGGATGAGGGTTGAACATCAAAATGATATACAGTGCCAGGCTTTAGTTAGTCTCCCAAGGAGCTTCAGAAGTTATGCAGTAAATTTGCAGCTGTGCATGAGTCCCCACATAACTCATATAATAATATATTAGGCTGCAGCTGATGGAGGAATATTGAGATTTCAGACACATGAATCCCTCTGAGTTTTCACTTCCTCGATCTCCTGTTCTAACTTGGTGTTGGTCTCTGCCATTTTCTTAAATTATTCTGTGTGCATTCCTTTCTTGTGCTCCCTCCTTGATAATGTATTAACTGACTGTAGCTTACTTACTATGAATATATTGATGTGTCATATGATACAATGTTGCTTTGGTTCACGTCTTCCTTTCCTATCATGCAAATAAAACTGATTTGGATTCAAATTAAATTCTCTTGCTGTTTCTCTCTCTCTCTCTCTCTCTCTCTCTCTGTCTCTCTCTCTCCTCCCTCTCTCTTTTTCGCTGTGAGAGAGGAGAAGAACCAATGGGCCCTATCGGCCCCTGAAGACCAGCGCCGTCCCCCCATCGCTCACCCAACCTCATTAACTCGAGCCCCTACACACTCCCTGTTAGTCACAATTCAGAAAGCATACAGTTCAGAAAGCATACACTGCACACGCACGCACGCACGCACGCACGCACACACACACACACACACACACACACACACACACACACACACACACACACACACACACACACACACACACACATACACACTCGTGTGCACACACAGAGAGAGCAATTAAAAATGCAGCCTTGCATATTTGTGTGGCATTTATGTTCTCGATAGCACAGTAATATTGACGCTCTAACTGGCTGCTGTTGCAGAAGAATTCTGAAATATTTGCAAACAGACACATTTGATCCCTGGACCTCCCATTTTGTCCTACAGACTCATACGGGAATCATTTTGATTTAGCACTGAATAATAAACTTCAGAAATGATCACAATTAGAGAATGTAAAAGCCATTGTAATAAGGTTTTTGTAACACTACTATAATGATTAAATTATCATGAAATTACCTATTTTGTCATTTTGCAGGGGGCCCAGTGGACTCCTCCTCAAGGACCCCCGGCATGTCCCCAGACCCCACTTTGAGAACCATTGTCCTAACATTAGCCGGCTGCGTGGCTCCCAGGGACAAAATCTCCTGAAAAGGATGATTATACTGTCACCAGTGTGTGTGTGTGTGTGTGTGTGTGTGTGTGTGTGTGTGTGTGTGTGTGTGTGTGTGTGTGTAAGTGTGTGTGTGTGTGTGTGTGTGTGTAAGTGTGTGTGTGTGTGTGTGTATTTTGAGAAATCCTGCTTCATCTGTACCAGCATCACCACAGCATGGGCTCCGAGGCTCCACTAGATGGCAGTGTTGTGTGTTACAGCACAGAGCTTTGGTTCATGAACACAACCGTTTCAGTAGAGTGGATGAAGTGTGCTGAACAACTAAAGCTAAGTATGTGCAAAAACCTAAAAATAATTATGCATAGTTCATAGTTAAGACAGTCGCAATTAAAAACATAGTTATCATTTTTTTTACAAATATGATGAATTGATTCTAGCTGAACAAAGCTGAGCTGAATCCCCAGCAGTGCCTCTCCGAGTACAGCCCTTCTACAGTAATCAAGTCCAGTGCTGCAACTAAAGAAATGCTGCTATTATCCTTTGATCTGATGATTATTTTTCTCGATTAATCGTTTGTTATATAATGTTGGAACATTTAGATAATATGCCTCAAGCTCAAGATGACAACCTCAAATTGTTTTGTCAGATATTCAATTTACAATAATATATAACAGAGAAATCAAACAGCTCAAATTTTCTATATGATATATTTGTTATCAAAGATGACTCGTTGTCTGGTTGACTGATCAGGTCAACTCTAGTCAAGCCTCTTAAGATTGTATACAATTGTACGATTCATGTTCTGGATGAAACCGAATATGATCACTGCAATGTTTTCAAATAACTACATTTGTTACCTTCATGTATTTGCTAATATTAAACTTAGTGACAGGGAGAAATCTCTAGTGGTCAGCACGTGTTTATGTGGAAGTTTAAGTTGCCATTTTAAAGACACTAACACTCCGACATTCATGGTTGTATTTTTTTATTACACTGTTGTTTGTGTGTGTTGTTTTGGATCTTTATCTTGTTGCGTTGTGTGTTTCTTAATCTACAGAGAAGGGCATTGCAAACTAGCTTAGGCCATTAATGCGGTGGTATGGCAGTGCTATGTAATTGTCCCTAAAGAATAAAGATGAATCATATGCATTTAATCAACAGAGTCCGGGTTCAGGGTTTGCATAGCAGCACTGTTATATCTCATAAACTAAAACAGACCCGACACAATAAAGGGTTAGAAATAATGTTGAAAAGGAGCACACAAAAAGAAGCATGATTGCAAGCCTTCAAAAAAAGAAATCTGCATTTTTCCTGCAAATTTTCTTTCAAATATCCATGACTTTATGCAGAAATATTTTAAAGTAACAAAATGAACGTAAAGTTTTTTTCTTTTCTTTTTTTGTAGTTCCAAGCAAGTACTATAGATCTTGTCACGTGAATGTGATTTTCTCATGCTCTGTATAGACAGAAGAAAGAAGTACAGAGTGAAGGTTCTATGTGCTCTGACATCGGTGACGTGGGTAAATATGAAGAAAGAAATGGAGAATACCCCAATAAAAAGTAACAGAGCACTGTAGCAGTGAATTTGTCTACGGAGTCATTTAGTTCTCAGGTTGTACGAGCCATCCCAGTCGCTCTGCCATTCTGAACATTCATCTCTGCAGGAAAGAATAAAGAGCCTCACTCCGACACAATAAAACTTGCCACTAAAACACAGAATACTACTGTAATATTTCTTCATGGCCGTATTACCCCTTTATTAACCTCCCTGTGAAATGTGTCGTTGTTCTATGGAAGAATACTACGTGGTCCAACATTGTCTGTGTGGTAATTAAATACAGTAATATGGGAATATGCAACATGTAGCACAAAACTACAAAAATATGAAAGGTCTGGAAACGTGATCATTTTGACATAGCTATCAGTGGTAAACTAGAACATACTGTATACTTAAGTACTGTACTTAAGTGGAATTTTTAAGTGCTTATACTTTACTCGAGTATTTTCATTTGATGTTGTTTTATATTTCAACACAAATGTTGTATTTGTAAATGTTTGTAAATGTACTTTTCACTCCACTATATGTATCTGAAAGACGTTTATGAAATATATTGTTATCCAACAAATTATAAAACGGGGGAATTTTACATTAAAATGCTGCTTATATCAGTATCAATGTATACCACTTTGCAATATCAATAATCTGTGCAATATCAACATTGCATATTTCCTATTTTATATGTCCAATAATACAATATCTGATTTTATCTTCCATGTTAATGCTTCAGTAACACAATAGAATAACATAACATGCAATGTATATTATTAATATTATATTACTTTACTCTTGTATTTCAGCAAAATTTTAAATGCAGAATCTTTTGTCTTTGCTAAATGATAAATCAAAAACCTTGATCATCCTATAATATACATTGTTGCAGTACTTAAAATAAGTATAAAAATGATCTCTAACACAGCATTAACATACAATATCATAATCATAATAATCATAATAATGTGTATTACGAGTAGTTTTATTTTCATATTAATTAAGAAAGAGATTCAAAGTATTTTCAGCAAAATGTACTCAAACCAGGTGACACAAAGTAGACTGGTGGAGCCTTCAGGGGCCCAGAACTCCAGGGGCCCTGGGGCAGTTGCAAATTGATAATTGAAGTATTAATTCAGAATAAAAGTATTCTTGTTCCAAATGAGACTGTTTGGAAATAACAATGTTGGTCGGATGTGGATCAAAGATATCGTCCGATATGGCGGAAGAGAACAACAGCAGAACTGAGTTGCTGTTGAAATGTCGTCTAAATGTGAGTTCACTTTATTAGCACCTATGATTGGGAAGGAGGGAATGATGAGATAGAGAGGGCATGCAGCAAAGAGAAAAGAAGCGTTGCCTCCAGAGGATTCTGTTCTCATTAGGCTCTTACTCCATTTATTAATAGCCAGTCATTGGGGTTGCAGGGAAATTTCCGTTGCCTGCCACTATGCATGTAGGAGTGATTTTTCTTTCACTCAATTGGCTTACCGTTGCACTATTCGGTCTGAATGTGAGTGTGTGTTTTTTTAAAGCGACCGCCCTCTCTCTTTTGTTTCTCTCTCCTTCTCTCTGTCATGCACACTTCAATGGAAAGCTGTCAAAGTTATTGGGAAAGTAAGACTGGTGTACAAGCTGATAGAAATGTCTTGCTATTGGTTGTCAGACCTGTCAATACCGTGTGTGACTGTGTATGTGTATGTGTGTGTGTGTGTGTGTGGAGCTAGATCTGCTCTCTACTAGCTTGTTTAGCGTGTTTTATGGGGGCTGCAGGCGTCACATGGGGAGGATATATTTCCATAAGGTTTTACATTTTCACCCTTAATTTGTCTTTTCTTCCCCCAGTGTTTAATCTTCTAAATTAATGGATGAGGTTGGTGTTATTTCTTGTCTTTTCTTACTGGCCAAAAGGTCACATAAGAAAAAAAAAACATGAACAATAATGCATTACAACCCGGGCATACCAGCATTTAGATTAGCAACATTTTGTAGATTCTTGGGGGTAAAGCTCATCGTCAGAAATCTTTTGAGTTGTCTTTTGACAAGCGAATATGTTGTGAATATGTGTTGCTAGTGCTGACTTTTGAAGGAGCAGAGTGCTGGAGAGTCCATAACAGTAGCGACCTCCAAGCTAGTTAGTTAGCGAGCTAGCTTGGAGCGCTATTGTGACTCACAAGCGTTAGCATGTTCACAGCTGGCTAGAGTGTTAGCAGTTGGCTCGGCAGCTACAGTAGTAGAACCTGTGAGTATACAAAGCCCAGTCTCCTTCCAGGGCGTCAAATGACGTATTGTCACGGCCCTCGGGCTACATCTACTACATCTGTATGTGACACACCGGACTTTCAACTAACTCCAATGTAAACACACCCGTGTCATTATTACAGGCTCAGAGCAACTGACATATAAACATATAACATATAACATATGACATATGAAGAGTGACAAAGTGTTCATAGTCAGGAGTGTGGGATGGATGGATGGGTCAGACAAATACAGGATTTTCACCCTGGAGACCGCTGTGAAACCAAAAGTCAACCTTGACTCTTTTTAAGTTACATAAGTACGTTTTATGAAGTAGTTATCCTACGTCCCTCGTCAACTTACAGAGCCTATGTAACTAGCCTGTGTAATAAATAGGTTGGTGTACACTATGTGTAAACTACCACTTATTTTCTGAAAATATGAACTTTGGTGTGCAGTGTGACCTGGTCTTTAGTCCATCTCTCTTTCATTTCCAACTTCTCTACCCTGAAGGCGAGCGTAGACCTCAGCTTCATTCATTTCTGATGAAGACATACATCTTTAAAAACAACTCACAAATGTATAGTTTCATTAAAAAAGGCTTTGTAAATCCCTACAACAGCTGGTCAACGTATTTTTTAACAAACATTACTCAAACAGCAGGGTCTAGTTTACAGGAGTCTGCCATGGATTAATACATTTGCAATGCACTGGTGATTATTTATGCTGCGATTCACTGTCACTTATTCAAAAAATCAAGTTTGAATGAATATTAAACTAACTCAGAATTCACAGCCCATATGCCTCTAACGCCTCACTTGGGTGAAAACATATTACTTGTACAGTTGCATTGTAAGCCTTACCTTACATGGCTTTGGCGAAGCAACATGCAAAGATCAGTGACTTTTTGGGAAACCCCCTTCTAGACTACAAAGCACAAGAAGGCACAACCTGTTATACACTGAGGATTTTAAATTTCAATCAATCATTAAAGATCAAATATTTATTTTCCCACATTCGAACAGTAGTTTGAATTTCCAAATTACAACTGTCAATACAGAAATATAGGAGCATGTCATCCAGTGCAACAGTGTGGAGCTCTATGGCACAGAGGACGACGATATATCAGGCTTTGATACCTCATTCTTTTACTTCATTGACATGACTCTTTCTGGCAAGTATGGCTTCATCATTTTACCAAATATTCAGGCTTACTGGCTAAACTGGTTCATACTCTTGAAGTAAGAATTTTAGCTTTAGAATATTAAACACATAATATAGATTATGACATAAAAAAACACATTATATCTGAGAATACAGTAGGTAGTAGTAAGACCAAAGACTGAAGCCAGTGTGTGTGTGTAAATGTGTGTGTGTGTGTGTGTTTGTGTACCTATTCTCTCCTGCCATTACCAGTAGCGTCCATCACCATCATCAACTCCAGGGTCAACCAGAGGACGGCCATCCCTTATTTACACACACACACACACACACACACACACACACACCACACACACAGCTCCACTCACACTTTTCTTACATTGTAAATTTTGTCGTAGTGTGTGTGCATGTGTGTGTGGGTGTGTGTGTCTGTGTGTGTGTGTGTGTGTGTGTGTGTGTGTGTGTGTGTGTGTGTATACAGGGACATTTAAATGAACAAGATTTACATGAATATACCCTCTCACTCATTTACCATAACGGACAAGTTGTGTTCACCATCCAATCACATAAACACCCCAAAACACACGCACTGCAGTACAGTGGTGCCATGCCATTATTGGCTCTATTGTTGAATATGTAACACACACACACACACACACACACACACACACACACACACACACACACACACACACACCCCAGCACCCTAATCCACAATCTGTGTTTGAAATGCAGGGCCAGGGTCAAGGATTACAATAAACTCTGATGATCAAATAATGCAGGAATTCTTATTCCAGTGGAGCGCCTGATCGTCTCTACTCCAGAATACTCAACTAGGAGGAGGAGAGGGAAGAGGGGAGAGAGAGGGAGGAGGAAGGAGGAAGGAAAGGACGGAGGAGATGATAGTGGATACAAAAGGGGGACAAGGAAATGTGAGGAGGAGGAGCATGGTGAGGAGAAAAATAAGGAAGAGTACAATGAGAGAGATGATGAGACATATGAGCAGGGAGAGGGGAGAAAATAATGAAACATAGGAAGAGGAGGGGGTGAGGAAGAGGTGGAGAAAGGAGAGGAGAAAGAGCAGGACGCGTAGTCTGAAAGGGAGAAAGAGAGAGATGAGGAGGGGGGAGAGATGGGTAGGAGTAAAAAGAGGATTGCGCTGCAATGAGGAAAGAGAAAGTAAAACACGAGGAGGAGATGGCCGATGCTGAACATGGAGCAGGGGACAAAGTCAAAAAAGAAGGGAGGCCAATATAAATGAAAATGATTTTTGTTACAGTGGGAAAAGTCGATTCTAAAAGTGGAACAGATGCTGAGAAAAGTGAGCACAGATTGATGTGTTGGTGATATATTGACGTGTGGCGGCATGTGGCTTCAGCAGGGCTTCTACACAGAGTCACTCCCGACTCCTCACATATGGCAGCTTGGTCAGGGGCCCTGCGCTTCAAACTATACCGCTCTACACATCCCTTCTAGCGTCAGCGTCAGTCTCCGCTTGTCACATGTACAGTGTCTTTTCAAAAGAAACCTCCAACATAAGTTTACTGAGCTTTTAGGTTTACTCACAGCAGAACGACTTAGGGTTAGGAAAAGATCATGGTTGGGATCAAAATAAGTTGTTAGGTAAGTTTGTTAATTAAGAATGTTTGTTATGTAACTGAAGCAACCTGGGTACATCACAACAAAACTAAGGTAAAATACCATATATATGAAATAAGTTTGACTTGGTTTCACACAGGACACAACCATTGTATTTCTGGCTGAAAGTCCATCCTCCCGTCTCACCAGCCCTCATTCTTTGTACTCTGTCACTTACTCTGACATCCAATAATGACATGTATGGAGTTAATTGAAAGCCTAGTGTGTCTCATACATATGCTGAAGGCTCCAAGCATCAGTATTTGACGAGTTGTCCGTGAGAACAGGTTGCTAACGGACAGCAGCCCTTTTTTACTGAATCCTTGTGGAATCAGTACACATGAAGCTTGATTTTTACTTTGGATTGTTTGAGTTAGAACTGATATTGTTTCCTGCATTTTATATTGTTTTAGAGGCTACCTAAAAGTATTAAGAATCCAGCTGTATGTTTTAATTTCTCTCAATGAAAGAGAACAATATGCATTCAGTAATAACCCGTACCCCGGAGCCTTTTTTCCCAAATAGTAGTTTTGCCTTTATTTGATAGTGCAGCTGAAGTCAGGGACGGGGGGAGGGGTGATGACATGCAGCAAAGGGCCTTCGTATGTGGGCGCCCACTCTACCAGGTGAGCGTTTTGAAGTACACATTATGCTTTTCTACAACTCGAGTAATCTTTTTCTAGTTTGGTCATCATCATTCCTATGAGTCACTCATCAAATGGCCGTTATCAGTTGTCATCGGGAGCATAGATTTTAGGTGGTATGGAGCTACTCTACCTCTTAATTAGCTCAGGAGGCCGTTATCATCTCCCGGTAAGCTGCATCACCACAGGGAGGTTAAAAATTGTTAAGGGGCGGCCTCAATTGGCCGCAGTATTTATCTTCTTCTTCTTTCAGCTGTTCCTTAGGTCATCTATTTCCATATAGTTGGTGAAATGGCCTTCCCCGATTGGGTATGGAAATCTAATTTTACAATCTGTGACATACTTAACTTAAGTTACTTAACAAAGCACGATCTACTCCTAAACTTAACCAAGTACATTTGTTGTACAACGTTAAACACGTATTTAAAACTGTGGTCGTTTCACAGTGTGCGGATAGGTGCAGTTCGCCCCGTCTGAAGCTTTATCATTGTAGTGATAACAACTGACCACGGCCATTTCATGGACTGATAGATAAGTTATGGAAATATTGTACTCCCTTAAATAGTTGCTGAGATCTGGGAATCAGTGACATCGCTACAACGAGGTCTGACGGGGCAAGAAGCATGAGGAGGTTGTAAACAAGCTCAGTTTACAGCATTTAATGATGGTACTAATAGTTTAAGGCCCCGATTTAATGGACATTGTTTAGTGTTGTCACGGTGCGCGTGTACAATCCACATGGTCATACATTTTAGATATGTTGAGATGTGGATTCAGAGAGTATCATTTGAGCTGCATTGCACACACCTGTGTGCAAACTGTTGTATGTAGCCGAAAAATCATAAAATAGGTGATTCTTTTTCAAAAACCAGTCCTACCGAAATGACAGCATTTGGCACCAAAGCATTTAAAGCAGTTAAAAGCATTTTGACAATCATGTCACAATATCATGAGAAAAGAGAGGGGAAGTGGGGCATGCTGGGAAGGGGAAAGTGGAGCAGTGGTTTTGGCAGTGGGATCAGAGCCGGGGTGGAGGGAGGAGCAAGAACGAGGATGGAAGGAGGAAGAGTGACAAGAAGAGGAGCTGATGAGAAGGAAGGAGCTGGCAAAAGTGGGCATGGAGAGTCTTGAGGAGGACAGAGGGGGAAGGTGAAGGAGTCCTCCTGAATACATCATGTCTGTCTTCATCCCTCCTCTGCATCCTGTTCCTCCCATCTCCCTGCTAACGTGGATCGTTGCTGAGCCCACGGCTGCCTGCATGACACGGACAGGCTATCTGCCATCTGTGTTATCTATGATCAGATAGCAAGACTGTGTGAGAGTATCTGCCCATATGTGCATGACTGTGTGGTGACTGCTGTGGCCCTCTGGAACTATCTATGTGTGTGTGGGTGGGTATTTCTGTATGTCGTTCGCTCAGATTGTGAATTTACTCCATAAAAACACAGAATCGTGTGTATGTAATTGCATGAGTGTGTGTGTGTGTGTATGCGTGTGTGTGTGTGTGTGTGTGTGTGTGTGTGTGTGTGTGTGTGTGTGTGTGTGTGTGTGTGTGTGTGGACCCCTAACTCCCTCCACTGGGCATTAACATTCATGGAGCCAGCGGGGCATGTCAGAGCCCATAATGACCCCAGAGAGAGGCCCTGGGCTGGGGGAGGGCCGAGGCGGGGCCTGGGGGTTTGGGTGTTGATGGAGGCCTGGAGGCGAGAAGCAAGGAAGTGCTTCACCAAGCTGTCTGACAAGGTGTGTGTGTGTGTGTTTCTGTGTGTGTTCATAAAAAAAATAGAAAATTGCCTAAAGCTTTTTTTGTTAACTAAGTAATCCACTTAATCAACAAATTTAAAATCCTTTTTACATATTATTGTCCTGGAAATGAATTCATCCATGCAAATGACTTCTTCTTTAGAATGTTAATCAAGCACCAAAGCAGAACAAAGCTGTGGATGGAAGGGCAGATCTAAGGCCCTCCAAAACTCTCTGAGACATTATGGTCAGGCTGATAGTCAGGGCCAATACTGATCAGCTAATAATGTCAATCGGCCAGTGAGACTATAAGCCTGGTTGATATAATTATAATTATTATCATGATCTAATAATAATATATATATATATATATATATATATATATATATATATATATATAAAAATATATTTCCAGATATTGATCACCATATGGAATTCATATGGAATTTCTATTTTTTTTAACAGTGAACTGTGTTCCACATTTCCAACAGTTTTTTAAGGGGTGGGGAGAAATATACAGATACTTGACTTACCCAATAATCTTAAAATACTACTCATCGGAAAAGGTTGCCAGAAACAATATACGTGTTCTGTAGAAAAACGGTCAGTGTGAGTGAAATATTATTATATATGACATTAATACATTTTTTATTCTAATGCGTCCATGTGTAAGTCACAGTGTATTGTTGTAGCTGGTTGAGGTGGAGCTAATTACACTTCTTGAGTGTAGGTTTAAAGTTACACAAAGTAGAAATACAAGTACTGTCAAAACTTTCACCATTGTGTTTTACATGACAACACTTTCCCACCTTTGTAGACCAAAACCACAAAATCCTATCACAACAATTCTTATGAATGTCATACAATGATCTCAGCTCTGTGAGAATATGGTTTCATGTTCCATGTGTGTTAGTCTGTACAAAAGCTAGCTCAACTTGCCTAACCCTGCTTTCAATCCTAAAGGTCTGTTCACCATGGGCCTCATTCAATAATATGTGCATAAAAAGGTTCTTACTTTGTAAGCTAAGTTACATTGTTGGATTCATGACACATATGCTGCGGCCAATTCTGTTGTTTCCACCATGCACGGGTTAGTGAATAAGAAATCACGGTTTTAAATATTCTGTCTATTAAAGAATTTTTTTTTATGAATGCTTTAACGTGCTTTGCATTTAGTTAAAAGACCTTAATCCTTTGTTCTCTGAGGCAGTTCTAAATTTGTATGCAAAGTTCATACAAATTCAGGTAATGAAATAGTGATGAATCACAGATTTGTGCATAAACACTGTTTTAGCTCAGATTTAGCGAGCTAGCGATAACACTGACCATATGTGTTCCTCAGACTGTGACTGATCTGAGAACTTACCAGGAACTCAAGTTTGTTTTATTGTTTTACCTCTTACCTCTTCCCTTCTTTGTACATTCCTGAATTGAATTGACTTCCAATCAGACATTTACTGTTATAATGATGGTATAAATGTTGTCTCTGAGCACTTTTTTAATGCCTTGACAAATATAAAACCAGTTGCCAAGTTGTCTTTTGGTGGAGGATGAGATGGAGTTGAGGAGGCTCATAGAATGAGGAAAGAAGCTGCTCTGAGGTCTGGTGGTACAGCAGCAGAATTTTAGGCCTTTAGGCCTATTGCTTGCCAGACAGCAGCCGAGTGAACAGGCTGTTCCTGGGGAGGGTCCTTTAGTATCTGGTTGGTTTGGATCACCCGCTGTGGAGCCCTGCCATGCAGGTTTGTAATGTTTCCAGTCAGGATACTTTCTATTGCTCCTCTTTAGAAGTGAACTCAAACTTGGCACAGGAATTTTCCTTCTTACGCTTCCTTTAAAAATGTTAAAGATGTTTCTGAGCTTTTTTCTTTCACAGCTTGGCTATATTTAAAAGCTACGTCAGACTGTTTGTGATGCTGATTCCTGAGATCCTAAAACTGTTCACCTCAGCTCAATTGAGGTAGACAGTGGTGTGTGTCATCGCCTCCTTTTTTCTAAAATCAACAATCAGCTCCTTGGTTTTACTGACGTTGAACGGTAGGTTGTTCTCTGAGCACCACTCTGCAAGATTGTTGATTTCCCCCTGATATGAATTTATATTGTTATTAGTTATCTGGTGGATGATGGCAGTGCCATCCATTATCTCCACAACAGAGTCCTCTTCAAGTCGGGGTTGCAGTCGTCATGTACAATGTGAACAGGAGGGGGCTGAGCACACGGCCCTGGGGGGCCCCATGTTCAACACTAGAGTGGAGGAGGTGTGACCGCTATACGAGTACAGGTCCATCCATCCATTTACCGACAATCCAGACTGTCTAGTCCGTTTGTGAGAAAGTCCAACATCCAGCTGTAGAGTGTAGCACTCAAGCCCCGACTGCTACGTGTTCCAATCAGTCTCATGGATTGTGTTAAAGGCTGAGATCAAATCAACAAACAATATTCTGATGTATTGTAGGTGTTATTGTTTTCAACATGTGTGAGGGCTGAGTGGATCTGTTGGTTCTGTACACAAACTGGTGAGGGAATATAATAGTACTAAAGAACATAATCTAGATAGGATAAAGCATTTTAACTTTTTATTGAAGGTGCCTTACATTTTATGTTTTTCCCACTCGATTATCAAGGCCTTTATTTTCAACAACAGCACAGTCTGTACATTATCTTATCAATAATCTTTCCCAGGAGACGCTAGAGCTGAGGCACTCCAGCCTCCTTTCTCATTTAAACAAAAAAGCTGCATTTGAAATGTGACTCTCCAAGAAGTGAAGCCAACATTAAATAAATCATTTAAAATCAGACAAAATTCCATATTTGATAAACATAGCTGGGGGCGGCCATAAGGTGAGAAAAGCTTACGCGTCCCTATTTCATGTGTTAGTGAGAGCCCGGCTACACTGGCTTCACTATATATGCATGCTTCTTGCTTCATATTCATGTAGGCCACTGACTGTGTGTACATACAAGTGTGTATCTTGTGCACATGGCTATAAGCTTTGTTCTCTGACAAAACATTTATTCTGCGCACACACCACCAGCGCTCGTGGAGCTTGGTGGTCATCCCCCAACCCCCCAACATGGAAAGGTCAGTGCCTTCTTTGATGTTGGCCCCATAGATCACCATTATTACTGTAGTCTATTGATTCCTATGGAGATGAGGCCTGCAGTCGTGGTTCTGGGTGACTGAGGCTGAGGTCAGGGTCTACCTCCCTTGGCTTCGCTTTGGAATATAAAATCCAGCTAACTGCTACCTATGGCTCAGCATGCTGAGTTTGGTCTGAAGGACACACACACACACACACACACACACACACACACACACACACACACACACACACACACGCACACACACACACACACACACACACATATACTAGGGGCATGAATGCACATACACATCAAACAGATTACACATGTACTGTAGCTACAAGGGCTCTGGCACTGTGGGGTTTTGTAGGCTGATGCTGATTTATTAGAATTGAAGCTGCTCAAAGCCATTTTAGTGCAGTTTTTGTGTGTGTGTGTGCGTGTGTGTTGAAAAACTTAAACCTTTAAGTTTCGAAGATGACAATTCTTTACCCCAAGAATAACAAGAGTTTTATTCTTGGTGCTTAACCTCAAGAATGACAATGATGCCATTCGAGGGGTAAAGCATCTAAGACAGGATTTATATCATGAGACACTAAATTCCCCATGACAACAATGAATAACAATAAGAATCATCATACCCAGCAGATGAAATAGAAGATTCTCTCCAAGGTTTCTCAGAGACATGACCATTTTGCCAAAACAGTTTGAAATCAGTGCAATGTGGCAACATTTATGCATTCAGCTCTTGAATCCGAATAATACACGGCAGCAGTAAGCCTCCTCTGTGTTCACGTATATGACCCTGACCCAAACGCAGAGTGCTTTGCTACTGTTGTTAAGCATTTTGTCACAATGACCCTGAGGTCAACTCACTTCCTCTTGCTGCCTGTCGCTGCGGCGACAGTCGGCAAGGGCTCGGCGTGAGCGCTGCTGCATGCCGCTGTGTCCGCATCAATCATGCTCACTCTAAGATGGCAACCTTTACCACCTTTACTAATGCTCCTTCCTCATTTGTAGCCAGAGCCAAGCTGCTCTGAATAACCCTCAACCTCGCCTCAACATCATAACCTTGTACAGGTGAGTATTGCAGAGGTACTCAGGTGGTCTGTGCTCTTCTTTAGAGGGCCTTCTTTGTCCTTTTATGGCAGATTGAAAGAGAAGAACAGTAGAATGGACACACACACACACACACACACACACACACACACACACACACACACACACACACACACACACACACACACACACACACTCACACACTCACACAAAGGGATTAAGGCATTATGCCCAGTATTCCTGCAAGTATTGGTAAAGTTTTCCACCAATCAGCTTGGGGACAAAAAAAATATATATTTTTAATATCTAACACTTTAGCATTTACCAGATCTTTTCAGCCATGCTGCCGATGTCCACCACTTTGGTCCTTACTGAAATATCTCTGACTGTTGAATTTTCAATAACATTTTGTTCATGTCCCCCTGTGCAGGAATTGTAATAACTTTGACCAATCATTGTGGCCAACTGCCTTAAAACCATTCCCATCAGCCAAGTGCTGATTAGCAGCTGTAAGCATGCTAAGATGCTAAGCTAAGGTGGAGAACATTAGCACTTACATCAAAGCACTACTCAGACACTAGCATGGCTCTAGACTCGTAGGGTGCTTTCACACCTTCCGAGTGGACTCTGGTGCGGTTCTGGTGCCTCCTTTCCCGCCTGTCTCTACCTGTTAGGGCCAACGCTACAACACCTGGATCTATTCACGTCTGTTGTATTTGCACATGGAGCACTGCCTTCCTCAACTGTGCTAGCCTTTGCAGCTTGGCTAGTTTCCTTCTTCCTTTGATCCCCCACTCTTCAACTTCTAAAAAAATGTTTTTTAACAGAAAATAAGTTTTTAATTGAATACAAAACTCTGTAAAATAACAGACATTGTGTGTAAATTAACAACCCAACTCTTTTAAGTATGTTAGCAATAATGACATATAAAAACAATTCTAATTATTGAATGGAAAAATACTTAATTTCTTAAATTACATACAAATGTATGCACATTGACAATAATTATCTGTAATTAAATATGTAGCACATTATATAAAGGTTTTAATCCATTCTAACAGTTTAACATGTTTCTTTATAATTTTAAGGTACATCTTAATAATTTCATAATTATGTTTACTTTTACATTCAAGATCCTGCAATTCTGGATACAAATAAAGCAAACTTTAAAAATAAATTTAAAAAAATGAATGAATGTTTTTTTTGAAAGAGTACAAAGCTGCACTGCTCTCAAGGTTGAAGCGTTCAGGCATGTGGCCCCTGGCCAAACCCAATCAGTGAGGTCACAGCTGGTAAAAACACAAAAGTTAAATGAGTAAAGGCAAAGTCAGGAATACGACGCGTTGCAATGGACCAGACATGAAGCATTCATCTCAGATCTCCTCCTTCAGACAGTAGACGCAGCAGAGCTAGCTTTAGCTTATAACTACACTGCGTGTACATTCCTGTGTGCCATTAAATTCCTGCCGTTGTAAGTATACAAAGCCAATTACTGAAAAGAGGGGAATCCAAGCAGTCTAATGTTATTCAAAGTGATTCAATGGGTCTTAGAGAAATTAACTCAATCAACAGTGGGACTTAAATGGTTGTGAAAAGCAGCACTATGCTGGCTTAATTTATGACATGGAAATGTATGAGTGCACATACATACTAGTAAAACAATGTCATTTTAGCGGCTGTCATAATGTCCTCCTATTAAACCTAATGAGAATCCTTAAGAAGTTGTAAAACCCTGGCTGTGAGCCTATAATATTGTTTTTGAGTAATATGAATACATAAAATTTGACTGCTCTGTCTGCTATAATGCTGCTCAGCATGTACTTTTCTTACACTGAGGAGTAATGCCATTAAAAGAAGAAAAAGAAAGACAAAAGCAGTGCCTTTGTACTTCCATTGACATTTCACATTTCATGTGAACATTAGCATGGTAGATCAATTTAATATGTTGCTTTGAGGTCTTCTGGCAGCACAAGGAAATACACCTTGTCAGTGTTTAGACTGAAGCTGCATTCAGGACGACATTCCCATTGTTAATGAACATCGCCACACAGCAAACAGAAACACGCCCGATCAATAGTGCACATTGTATCTGGCTACTCAATTTCAGCGCCCTTGTTTATTGGCTTTGATGTGATGGAGTGACAAAGATAGTGTATACTGCATGTTGAATAGAGCTAAAAGAATACGGTGCTTGAGGGACAGTGGTGTACTTGAGAGAACAAATGTAGATTTGTGCAGCAGCTTGTTTTGCATGAGTCCAGTGGGCTGGATATCCGGTTGATATGCTGTTGTTGTCTGTGCGGTTCATACCTGGGTGTGATGGTTGTTTTGTATACATGACAGTGTGCTGTAAAGGGTACACTCCCAGTGTAGGAGAAAAAAAACCTTCTGGCTGAATTTGTGTATGTGTTTAGATTGCAGTTGAACTGAGGGGAAGGGGCGAAAGCAACAACATGTTTGTCTCTCCGGCACAGTGATCTTAGGGTGGTTTGCTCTAAATCATCAATACATGATAATAAATAATATCAAAATACTTCCCCCAAAAACACACTTGTTAAAATATGAAGTATATAAATGTGGCGCCCCTGTCGTGTCACATTTATTTAGGGATTAATATGATGGAGTATTAGGGCCATTGTAGGTAAAAAACAATATATATATATTGAGCCTGAGGATGGTGGTAATATAAAATAAAAGAATCTGAATTTCCAAGATTAAAATCATGAATTCATAAGAAAAAAAAGAAATTTGGAGATTCTAGATTCTAGATTCTAGATTCTAGATAGATTAAAGTGGCAAATGTGGCAAAGAATAAACTCACTGATTTACGGGAAGAAAATCTCATATAATCTGAGATTATGAAGTCATACATTTCCGAAAATAAAAAGCTGAATTTCTCTGACATTAAAGTCAAAGGGAAAAAAACTCAAGGAACCACACTGCTTCACTTTTGTAACGGTGGATCAACCTCATCACACTGCGGTCAAGCCAGTCGTCACTCAGTGGATTAATCAGCCGACGCCAAAGTTGTAGTGCACCCTGACTATATAGCCCGACCATTTATGGTAAATGCATGGTCAAAACTCACTTTTAGTCTATTGAACGTTTAGACCAACGTGTTTCATCAGGGTCATCATGATCATGACTTTCCTATCATTTCTCTGCTGTCACAATCTAATAACCCCCCCCACCCCCAATATGTTTAGGAGACAGGGTTGTGAGCTGACACAGTGAGACTTCAGTCTTTTCTAATTTGCAAATATGGTCTTAGAATAAGATCAGAAGCAATAAAATCTTGATTTACACAATGTAGAATTTGAAATGATCCACCCTCTGTACCACCTTATTGCTCATTACCAGCAGTAGCTCCTCTTCTTTTTTACTGAAGTCCACCGCAGTTCTTTAGTTTTATTGATGTTCAGTTCTACAGTCCTTAGTCCTTAGGCATCAAACGGTGGGACAGTTTTTGTAAGGTTGTATTTTATGCAAACAAAACAATTGCGTTAATTGCGCCTGGCGCTACGAGTGTCTCGAACCAGTCATCGCTGAGTCCAGTGAAGAGTGAAGTGAAGAAGAGTTTGGCTGTAACATTAGTACATCCCTTAATAAGTCTACTGCAGTCATTGAACTGCAGCCTCTGAAGGCCCGCTGCAGACAACATGCTGGACTCAGTCCGCAGAGCCGGCAATGCAGCAGTTACAGCAGATACTGTATAGAACATCAGAAATCTGAAAACCTTACTTTTTCTGGCTTGGTCCAGACATGTTATCTATCAATTTTGGTGACAATTGCTAAAAACTTGTAGGAAGAGCAGATAAAAAAGTACCATTAAAAATGTCTGAAAGTCGATTTCGATGTAAATGGGCGTAGCTTATTTGGTTATATTTGTCTAGACCCACAGAATGCAGGAAAAGGGAATTTTGGTCAAAAACTTACGGCCAAAAAAGCTTGTTGAATTGCACCTGCTTCGACACTGCACATCCTTGCGCCCCAAGCAATACACCCCCCAAGTGTGAAATATATCAGATGAAAGGTTTTGAGATATGCAAAGGACACACTCACACCCACACAGACAGACAGAGATTACTTGCTTTATAGTCACATATTTGATATGTATGAAAAGATTGATCTTTCATTTAATGTTTTAGGTTTTTTTCTCTACCTTATAACGGGGATGAATCTCTTCAGAGATGGACATACTTAATAGCTAATGTCTGATGTCTTTACACTTGCATGCATATGTGCACATGTTGGCTACATGTATGTGCTTTAGCATATGTCTGCACTCCTCTGCTGTGTTCGTACATGTAAATTAACTGATTGAACAGAAACATTCACATCCTTCCATATACCCCACATACATTCCCATTGAAGGGTGCCAAATGTGATGCTGTGCATTACTAGCACATAAACACACACAAACACACACACACACATACACAGTGTACGGATATCAAGCTGAGCCCCTGATTTCCTTCCACTCTGACACATGATTTCCCTGGGAAGCCTGCGATACCACCCGAGAACAAAGGGGGACCTGAATGCAGCCGAGTGCCTATCTCCAGCAAACGCCACTGTTAATCAAAGACAATTAAAAAAGGCCCTGGCCGCAAAGGGAGCCATGATGATTTATGAATAAATTACTGGGCTCATTTGTATGCCATAGATCATATTTGTTGGGCATACTCCCCCAGTGGAGCGGGATCGGGGTTTCTCTGAATTACTGCGTGGAGATAACAGATACAGTATATCTATTGGGTGGGAGGGTGATGTTTGGGGGGAGGAGGGGGGTTTCAACCTGTCCATGTTATCGAAGAGAAATAATAATCTGTGGTACACACTTCTGATATGTTCTCTATTGTGAAGCTCAATTGCATTCATAGACAATGAAAAGGTTAAAGTTTGGAGATTTTTAGACCTTATTCCGAAAGGCTTTGTTAAAGAAAAAGTCACCCAGACACACATAATAAATATTTGGAGCAAGTAGCTGTGCAGTGACACTCCAGTCTGATCAGCCACTGAGCTGCTTCACTGCAGTACGTATGGAGGTTGTTATTGACTGGTCCAAGGGATTAAACCTTTGAACTCTCCCAGGACACCGGGTCCTTGGCCGACACTAGTGTGTTTCAGAGGCTGTGGCAAGCTAGAGTTTACAAACTAGAGGGATCATAGAAGTGAATGACTAGAGAGTGACACTCTGTTTAGAAAATGTTCATGAGTTTTTTACTTTTGTATTTTGATCTTCAACTTTTCAAATCAGGCATCTACATGGAGTTAAATGAAATGCCTAAAACTGCTTCATCTCTCTGCAAACCTTGAGGCACAGTGAAAGATGGAGAGCTGCAATGCAGAATATCATTCAGGATAAAGAACATGAAGTTGCTAAAAAGAAAATGATTGATTCTCTTTCAAATGAGCAAATGGATAACTATTAAGGTTTCAACATTTTAGGATCACACTGGATATGTTAACAGTGCCGGAAACAAATTGGCATGTACAGTATTTCCAGCCACCAAAACGAAATGACAGCATGATAAGAAAATTACATCATGTTGCTGAAAGCAATTAAAAGGCTTCAAAACCCTAAAATCTCCATTTACTCCTCCTGTCCCAAATATTGTAAAGTCTGTGGATTAGTGATTCTCAAATTAGGAACAAACTTCTAATGTCACAATGACTGTATACGTATTTAAATAATGACACATTAGGAGGGAAACTACAACAGCTAACTGTATGCTATAGTCTGAAAAATGACAGGTTTGGAAAAGGCAATTCTTCCTACTGTCATAATGTCACAAAAATAAATTATGTTGGGACTGCTTTGAATCAGAGAGTACAGTCCAATCAGTAATTTGAACTTTTAAAAAGTAAATGATTATTTGTAGGGGATATGTGAAAGGAAATCAGGTCAGCAATGAATACATTTCAGAAGATTTTCAAGACAAATATGTTGCTCAACTCTAATGCCCTGTGAGAAACTTCCATTGTGTGGGATGAACAGCGTGCTTTCATTAATTATGACTCTATACTGGTTTAACAGGCAGGTAACTCGCATACATCCATGGCCGTGCATTATATCCCTGCTTACCCTGTAGCGGCCATAAACATTCACCAGGTGTCTAGTGGAAAAGAGGAAATGTGTCTGTTGCTTGGATGAATTACTCTGACAAAAACGGAACCAATGGGACATTTTTTGGACTACTGGGGTTTCTGAATAAAGGGCCGTCAGGAACAATGGGCAATCCGCAAATGTACTGCCCAATTCTTCCCAGAATGACATGTCAGAGACTAAATAAACCCACAAAAGTCAAGCATCACTAAAACACGGCATTGCAGGATCAGAACAGTTGGGTTTTAGATGTTATAGTGGTCACACATTGCTCTATGCAGCTTCAAGAAAGCCCTGATGCATTATTTTATTTCACGTGGGACTATGGTTTGACTGACAAGCCTGTTTAACTGCTATAGCCTACTAAAAGAAATGTATGGATCTTCAATAATTTGTGCTTAATTGTTTTTAAATTTGACCATAAGAAATAGAACAAAATAATGACCAGCTTTTATTTGGTAACAATTTGAATATTAGAACATCTACAATACAATTACAATATATACTATATCAATATGGGTTTAACTGTAAAATGAATATTTCCCAAACTTTTTTCAAGAAAAGTCTCCATCTAACCAGGGTCGATACTTTAAGAAAAGCAAAAAGACTAAAACCTTCTTTGGGGCCAGTGCACTCGCTTACAGTATTAGAAGAGCAGTAATTGCAGCCGGTGTGTGTGAGCGTGTGTGAGCGTGTGTGAGCGTGTGTGAGCGTGTGTGAGCGTGTGTGAGCGTGTGTGAGCGTGTGTGAGCGTGTGTGGGTGTGTGGGTGTGTGCCTGGGATGGAACTTGACCCAGGTCTGCTGCTGGAAAAGGACTGCAGCAGTCGGAGCAACACTATTACAAATGGTGATCTGATAAGCAGAGATGGAGGACATGGCAGAGGGAAGGTTTGCAGTGCTGGTGTGTGGAGAGGAGCTGATGAACATCATTAATCTGTTGGCTGGCATGAATCATCACTCATAGATTGGTCAATAGGTGCCTCACTCACCAGCAAGCCACTGGAATCTAGAGAGCATGGAGGGAGTGAAGGAGGAAAGCCAAGATCTACCCCTGTGGTGAGAGTGCTGATTCTGACTGAACACTGAACATCATGCGGACTGAGGGACTCAATGAATGTACATTTAAACAAGACGGCTTTCTTTTTGTTCCCTGTGACAGAATGGACCTGTTTCTATCTGGTCATTTATCTATCATGTTCATCACAGCCAACATACCAAATAACTCTGATCAAACTTTATTCCAAATCTTAGTATGCAGTATAGTACATCTTTAGCATTTAAATGTTTGTAAACTTGCACTTAAAGATTAATTCAGTTTTCATAATTCATTTATTTATTAACTGGAAATCTTAGATTCTCTGAGACTATAAATTGATTCCATTATCCAATGGGATCATTAACATATTTGTACATATGCTTTTAGAAGATCATATGACTCAAAGACCCAAGTGCACATTAGACCTAAGGGTAAACTTCGGAACATCAGACATCACGCACATTGTGCGGAGCCTTTATAGCACATGATTAGATACTGTACATACAGATGAAACCAGATACCTCATTGTGGGATTTTCATCATCTTGTTTTTGTTGGGTTTGGGTAGTATCTATTTTTTCATACCTTTCAGACATTTCACTGCAGCTAAAACGTTACTGCCTCATACTCATAATCATAATCACACTCACACACACTCTTCCTCTCTCTCTCTCAATTCAATATGGCTTTATTGGCATAAAAGTAAGATGTTTCCAAAGCATCAACATACAAAAATACACAATGATCTGAATATACATATTAACATGACATGATGATGTTATATAAAAATGCTAAAATACAGTATTACAATTAGATTTCAACCAATACTTTTGTAAAAAGTGTGTGTGTGTGTGTGTGTGTGTGTGTGTGTGTGTGTGTGTGTGTGTGTGTATAGACCATTCCCGGCCCTTCAGTTTGTGGGATGTTGATATGTATTTTGCGAGATCTGCCTTGTCTCCTACTCCTAGGAGTATTTTTTATTTTGTGAGGTCATTATACTCTTTGAAATCTGGGATTACAGAGTTTTAATTTTTCAAAATAAATGTTCTTTATTTCATTGATATTTTACATTCTAGGAGGAAGTGCATCTCTGTCTCAGCCTCACCTGTCAAACAGTTACCACACACTCTGTTTTCTTTTGGTTGCCATGATGTTTGGGTCGTCCTATTTTGATTTCCAGTTTGTGGTCACTGAGCCTGTACGTGGTGAGGATCTGTCTCTGCTTTCTATCTCTAACAATAGAGAGATTTTCTGCCAATTTATCATCTCTTTTTAGGGCAAGATAACCAACTAATCTACTTTGGCTTTTCATTTCTTCTTTCCAATGTTCTAAATAGTTTTCTTTACATTGTGGAGAGCAGCGTTGTTGTGAGACTGGTCAGAGTGTGTCTGAGATGGGGCAGTTAGCCTCAGCACCAACTGACATGGGGAACTCTTTTCTGGGCTCAGATCTTGGGTTTGGAGGGCTTTGCAGTGCAGGGTGTCTTGGGGGCTGGATGATTAAGAAATTTGAGTGCTCTCATTTGAATATTAGCTATCACTGGGCATCTGCCTAATTCTACTCTACATGCATTTGAATGTGTGTTTCTGTGTACGTATAAAATGTATCTGCAGAATTCTGCTTTCAGATGGTAAATGGTCTGTACTTGTACAGCGCTTTTCTCGTCTTCCGACCACTCAAAGTGCTTTAACACTACATGACGTCATTCATCCATTCATACACTGATGGGAGGGGCTAAGGTGCCACCTGCCCATCAGGAGTATCTAACATTCACGCACCGTAGGCACAGCTACGGGAGACATTTGGGGTTAAGTGTCTTGCCCAAGGACACATCGACATGGGCTAGCGGATAGCCAATTTTTGTTTGGTTACGTGTTAGTTAATTAAAGTGTAATGGATATATACATGGTTGCCAATGCAGTGTTAGGAAGCCCTGTGTTTGTCAAGGAAATCTAGTATTCCTTTATTTAGAATACTATAGAATAATATCCCTAGACGTCTGCAGACACAGATGCCATGGTAATAACTATGGTCTGATTTGTCCCCACTTTTGTGAATGGATGAAATGAGCCCTTTACCCAAGATGCACCACAAACCTTAAGCATACAGCGGAAGGGACAGACACATCAGTGGGCTGAACATTATGTGAGGGTGATGGTGGCAGAGTGGCAGTTTAATAAAATCATGTAGCTATAAACTGCTTTTGAAGTTCGAGGAGGACTAACTTGAACCCCAAATACCCCCAAACACATCCTGTAACTTTATCCCCATCACTTGTAGTTGCCATTTTTCTTGAGTTCAGCTGCCACGTCGGCTCTTATTTTTGGTTATTTTTCTTGTTGGATTGGGCGTACTTTGGTACTTTTGGTAGTTGTGTGGCAAGTACAGGCAGTCCATTGCACACTCAACTTTGTTTTCAGAGCATACTCTATGGTTAGGCTGTAGAATGGGTTCCCTTTGGACTTTGTTTGGGGGGACCGTGGTTGGAGCGGTAGTCCTGGGGGCACATCTGTGGCTACGGAGGAGTAGTTGGTTTTCTGGTTGCCG
The DNA here is from genome assembly GCA_016806645.1 of Ophiodon elongatus. Lineage (NCBI taxonomy): Eukaryota > Metazoa > Chordata > Actinopteri > Perciformes > Hexagrammidae > Ophiodon > Ophiodon elongatus. The sequence goes on along the minus strand of JACSYO010001581.1, from coordinate 781,369 downwards.
TCCGACCTGAAGATTACAGAGGAGTAAAGCTAGTTTCTGGTTAGGCATATTTTGGTTTGTTGATGTGCTTTGGTTGTCTTTGCGCACCTGTGCCAGTGTGTAATATAATAAATAATTGTTGTTTTGCCATGCGTAAGGCTGTGTTTTGTACTGCACGTGTTAAGCCTCTTAAATTGGGTATGACTGGTTTTGAGGATTTTCTGAAAGCGAGGAGGATTTAGAGCTCCGCAGTCGAGAGCAGCAGCTGTTAGAAATTGCGTAGCATTTTGGAATAGATGTTGGTGACAAAGGAATTAAGGAGAACATTAAATCAATTTTGGAAGGTTAATTTGAATGAGTGTGGAGTTTTTTAACGTCATGGTGTATCCTGTTGGGTATGTATCAGGTTTTACTGAGTTGCCTGCTCTTGGTGTTGCTGGTATAAACACTGGTTTCCATTTTGAGCAAAGAAAGGAACTGCTGTTCTTACAGTTGGAGCATTGTAGGCTTCAGCAGCAAGTTGAAAGGGAGAAATCGGCTGTGGAAAAAGTAAACTATGAATCAGAAATTAAAATGTTTGAGTTAGAACAGTACAATTCTGTTTGTTTAGCAATGGTAAGATTGCAGCGGACTTCAAAAGTTGCTCCTGTGTCTTCAGAGTGTTCATCACAGTTGCACAAGGCTGGAATTTTGTCTCTGCTTCCAAAGATTTAAAAACTCTCTACCCAGCAATGTTTCTACCTACAATAAGATCTTAGGCAACTGTGGTTCAGTGGAGAGCAACGGGTCGTCCTTCAAAGGATCGGAGGTTCGATCCCCAGCTCTGCTAGTCCATGTCGACGTGTCCTCAGGTAAGACACTTAACCCCAAATTGCTCCCATAGGCTGTGCCTACGGTGTATGAATGATCAGTGTATGAATGGGTTGATATTGAGTTCAGAATCTGTGATGTTGTTAAGTGCCTTCGGACAAGTGGTCAGTGGGCCTCTAGTTTTGGGCTCAGCAGAGCCGTTCTCTCAGGAGAGTAATACTGGTGATTTGATCTGATGCTGGAGTGTGATTTGGTGAAGATTGAGGTCAAGGTGGGTGTGTGCCCTGCACTGCCGATTGAAGGTATAACTATCATTCTTGGAAACAGTCTGGGTGGTTATTCCTCCACCACCTGTACGGACATCCACACCTTGTTTTACAGAACAGCCTGAATCTTGTCAGTCTGGTCCTTTGATGTCCTCAGCTCCTGTTATGCTGACCATGAACAGAACACGGACACCTTAGTTCAGTGAGTTCATGTCTTGCCTTATTGTGCAAGGGGGATGGGGGGGGGGGTGCTCATGCATATAAGCCTGAGCAGCAGAAGCCCCTTTAGTTGGCAGATCTCCTCTCACCCCATATCTGTGTGTTGTGGCTCCTGGTTGCTTTTCCTTGTTTTTTACAGTACAACATCAAGTAGCATATTTTCTTGGATTTCTTGGATTAAGGGCGAAGCTGATATAGTCTATGCCCCACTGGGACACCAAGGTCCGCAAGCAGACAACATACACCAGTTGACAAACCGTAAATGCCATGTGTAATAAGGCATGGAGGCACCGACCGTGTATGGAGAAAAAAGGGGACGACTTATATTACACTCTCTTCACACAGCGCTGCCCGCTGCAGAAGAGTGGGATGTCAATTATGTACCATTATGGTCACCCTGCAGCCCACTAACGCGTCATCTGCAGTCTAACACATTTAACACTGAATGAGTCGGCGAGGACTCAGATACATCTCGCAGATAGAAACAAATGAAAGGGCACCGAGAAGCCCAGGATGCCACTGCCATGTCATCCCTCTGAGGAGGGCCATAGATGATAATAAAGCTCTTGTGGAGTGTGCTCAGACGCCAGTTAGATAAAGGCTGTTCTGACAGAGCCACGCCTCTGTAATGAACAAACAGCAGCTGTGTGTGCCTTTTGTCTGCAGTGCGTACGACATACTGAGACTAAGCACGCAGGGCAGAGTTGGTGACACATTTCCTCCTGAGGGAAGAACCCCTCAAGAGAAATGATTCTCGAATGAAAGGAGTTTGTTAAGGTGTAAATGAGGGATTTGGATGTAAAGTTGCTGCGCTCCCGTCCTCTCTAATAGAAAGTCAAGACGGCGAGACCGACAGCATGGATAGTTCACTAAATCTCACAGCTGACGTCAGGGCTAGGAGAAGCAGTGTCTGGAGCTATCTTGACGGAGATTTGGGCTATCGGCTCAAAAGTGGTACCCCCAAGAGTGCTGGAGAACGCATGACAGGTTGCTGACGTCTGACTCAAAAGGCTTCACCACAGGATGCACAAAACCCATCAATGGCTTGAAGTGTATGCAGAAGTTCCAAATATTTGCAAAATATAACAAGAACAAACTACCACTGGGACTATTTTCATCTTGGGGCAAAACAAAAGTCCACCAGTTCATCAAGAAGCAAAACCTTAACTCCACTCTCAGTTGTGCAGAATACTTGGCCAAAAAGAATGAGAGAGGAGAGGGAGCAGCAGTTTATGTGGAAACAGAAGGCAGGAGCCAGTTGTTTCATGACTAACTTGTCTGTGCAGCTGCATTGGATGGCCGGGCAAGCTCAAGAAGATGAAGCTTTATGGTCAAATTTGAGTGCCTCATTGTCTTTACTGCATTTTATTGGTGTGACTAAATGCTCCAGATGCTCCTCTCACAAAAGAAGTGAGGCAGTAAAAGCCAAATTAATAGACTTATCATTCACAAACATTTGAGAGTCCACAAACAAGTGGAGGGGGCTGCTGCTAAACATTTTAAAGAAAAACTCACTGTACAACATCATCAACGGATAGGTATGGTCATTTATTATGATTAAGATGAGGATTCAAAAAGAATCCCTATGAACGTACACAGATCATACTGAACATAAAAAAATGGAAATGGCTTTGTTAGTACTGACAGCTGTCAAGCTAGCAGCTTGTGGAAGACGAGCAATATGTGCACGAGTAAAATTCACACAGACAGATTGACAGGCAGGTTACATTCAGGCCAAATTCACTGACTCAGCCAAAGATAACTGATTATTTTCTTTTTTATTGTCAGAGCATTTGATCCATTGATTACTTTTAGGATGTTAAGTCCACAAATGATAAAAAAAATATGACTTTTCTTTTTTAAGATTACCTACCCTATCTTTAATCAAAAATGCCGGGATTGGCTTCGATCTTGCCTTGTGACATGCATGATCTAACATTATTTAAAAGTTATTGATCATTAAAACTTTCATTATATATTTTGATTGAAGTAAGACCATGTGTTTTTGCTGAAAAACTATCACTATGGTTACAAGTGACAATGAAAACAGTATAATTGTAAAACAAGAAGAAAAGTGTCATCAGCATTAAGCCATCAGCACTTGAGTCAACTGTTTTGAAAAGTGTTGTATATAAACTTGGGTTGTATTGGACCTGGAAGTAGGTGAACACATTCGGTAAAGTCAATAACACAGCATTATGAACATCAATTTAGTCAAGAACTACCACCCACACTTGACCCCCTCCAATTCGCCTACCACCAGAGCAGGTTTATGGAGGACACCATCTCCACGGAGCTACGCTCTGCCCTCTCCCACCTGGACAGCAGCAACACCTGTGTAAGAATACTGTTCGACTTCCATTCAGCGTTCAACAGCATCACCCTCTCTGTGATCTTGGCATCCCTCTGCAGCTGGATACTGGACTTCCTAACCAACAAACCCAAGTCTGTTAGGTTAGACATCCCAAGTCCTCTCCTCTACTCCCTCTCAACCTACGCCTGTACTCCTGTTCCAAAAATATTATCAAGTTTGCAGACAACACAGTGGTGGTTAACCCCATCCACAACAATGATGAGTTTGCCTACAGGGAGGATGTCCAGCAACTGGCTGTGTGATGCACCGACAACTACCTGGCGCTCATCACCAAAAACGACAAAGCAGTTCATTGTGGAACTCAGGAAGACCAAAGGCAGCACACAGACACACAGACACACACACACACACACACACACACACACACACACACACACACACACACACACACACACACACACACACACACACACATAAACCCTTTAATCTCGACTGAATGGAGGTTGAGTGTGTCGCCACCTTTGAGTTTCTTGGTGTCCATATCTTCGAGGACCTCTCTTGGGCCCTCAACACTTCCAATTTGGTCAGTCTCTTCCTTCTGAGGAGACTGATGATTCTCAGATTCTGGCAAACTACTACCGTGACACCATTGAAAGCATCTTTACCAATTGGATCACAATATGTTATGGCAACTACTCTGTCTCTGAACGGAAAGCACTGCAGAGGATGGTGGAAACTACCCAACACATCTACAGTATTCCCCCATCCACCATTAAGGCTAGCCAGCGCAGCAGGGTGCAAGACTACATCAGGGACACCTGTCAATGTAGCCACAGACTGTTTCCCTTCCACTCTCTGGTAGGCGCTATGGGATGTTCCCTTTCAGGACCAGCAGAATCTGGAAAAAGCTTAGTCCCCTCATCTGTCACCTTGCTGAAAAAAGGTTGTATTGTATCCTTCTGGAACCTTTCTTTATACATTCTCTAATTATTGCCAGATGGATTGTATAAACTGTTATTTTATTATGTTGGTTATTCTGAGTTAGAATAGTTAGAAGTTAAACTAAGCATCTATTGCACGGATCCCTCCTCAGTTACTCTTTCTGAGGTTTCTTCAATTTTTTTCCCAATTAAAGTTTTTTTAGGGAGTTTATTCTTTATCAAATTCTCGGGTCTTAAGATAGAGGGTGTTGTCTGCTGTACAAACTGTAACGTTGAGATTCGTAATATTGGGTTCTGTGAATAAAATTGACCTGATTCTTGTGTGAGCAACCACTGGGTCACAAAATAAGTGGCAACCAGGAAGCACTTGTATCACGTTGATTGATGGTGTTCTCCAAGAGCACTGGTATTTCAGTGTGCAGCGCAAAAAAATCCTCCAAGAACAGTGTGCATCTGTGAATCCCCATAAACGGCGCTCACTTCATCCAAAAAGGCAACAAACTTACTATGATTTAAAGACCTGTTTCCTCCTTGAATGAGATTGGTAACCCTGGCCACTAAATTCATGATACGGCTGAAGTTAATTTTCTTGGCACATGAAATAGGATTTAGCCACCTGGCTCCCAGAAGCTGCTATTTTAGCTAGCTAGCGTATGATAAATATCATCACTAAGAATACCCACATTCATAGACATATTAGTAGCTTATGATAACATTACCAACCTTTCTTTGACGGTGCGCCAACAGCTGATTGTTTTTCTAAGCCCTCATGCTCACTCACAACCCTTTTAATGACGTTGAAAACTCCAGTGCCCTTGTTGTCTGCAATCTGTACTCTTACATACAATGACTTGTTTTAGAATATAGATATTCACTGTCCGACAGGCCAGGAAGACCGTTTTAGGTTCTTAGCCATGTTATCATCTCCAAAAGCTTCAGCCACCTGTACTGCTTCACTGTTTAGGTTAAGAAAGCTCAAGGGAAACAGCATAAGAAGCCTTGAGAAAAGGGTGTGCATGTTTATTTTTAGGTCAGCGATGATAGAGGCTCTGGCTGCTCCAGTGTACATGTCATGTTTATTTTGTGATGTTGTAGTAGCGACTCAAGTTGAAATCCTTCACGGCATATTTTGTTTGTAGGCACACTAAACATAGGTTTGCCTTTGAATTCCCAAAAGAGATTACCGGTGGGCTGCCCTGGTAGGTCACCTGGTAGAGCAGGTGCTGCATGTTTCAAATTTGATTCCTCACTGTAGCAGCACCAGTTTGGATCCGACCTGAGACCCTTTGCTGCATATTGTCCCCTCTCTCCTTCTTTCCAATCTGTTCTGTCAATCAAATAAAAGCAAGAAGGCCAAGAAGAAAATCTAAAAAAAGATCAACTGTTTCCCATCTCGCCTGGAAGACATTCTTGGTTTTCTTTATGGCCACTCATGTCTCTCGTAGTCGTGTGTTGTTGCAGGAGAAGCCTGGCGGTGAGACGAAGTCGAGACCATGAACAAGCAGTTGGCCTTGGTGGTCTTGTGATTTAAGGGAGTGCCCACTATCGGCGGACAGTATAAGTACAATTGGAATACGTTCAAATGCCAGCGGGGCACGCTCACATGCACTAAAAGGCACCGAGAGTGACTTCATTTTCTGCTCAGGTAGACATTACTACTCTATATCTTTACATAGCTAATAGTTGTTTGCTGCTGTATTAATTTTCTGAATGTCGTATAGAGAATATTTAAGTGCAATGTCAGCAATGGGTTCAATGAAAATGGTACATTGGGAGTCTGAAGTTAATCATAAAAAATGTCTTCTTCCTATTGGGTGCCCCTTGAGCTGGTGACAGCTTTGCCGATCACCTATGCCTGCCTGAATCAACCGATACACCTGACTACATATTCAGCAGAACCAGTGAGTAGGGCCGACTGTGGCTCAGTGGTAGAGCAGGGTCGTCCTTCAATCAGAGGATCCGCTGGTCCATATCTAAGTGTCCTTGGGCAAGACACTTAACCCCAAATTGCTCCCGTAGCTGTGCCCATGGTGTGGGAATATTGTATGAATTTAGCTAGAGTCCTGATGGGCAGGTGGCATCTTTCATGGTAGCCCCATCCATCAGTGTATGGATGGGTGTAAATGGGTGAATGATGACATGTAGTGTTAAAGAGCTTTGAGTGGTTGGAAAACTAAAAAAGCGCTATACAAGTACAGTCCTTTTAGCATTAACCAATTAACATAAAAATAGGTTCCCTTCTCCGTGTACTTGCACATCAACCAACCAAGTCCTCTAGGTCAACCTTTTTTGCGCCACGGACCGGTTTCGTGTAAGACAATTTTTTCACAGACCGGCCTTCAAGATGTTTGGGCGATAAATATGACTTAATAAAATTATACGACCAGCATAAAACATATAAAGTACATACAAAATATAACTCACCATTACGCCGAATTATCGCCACATATTATGCAGAGTGGGCGCGTGAGAATCACCAGTAGCGATGAACCCGTATTTTAAATAGGACTCCTGATGTTGTCTTTTAAAAGCAGCTTTTTTTTTCTTGGAAGTCGTAGGCTTCTTCTTCTTCTTCTTCTTCTTCTTCTTCTTCTTCTTCTTCTTCTTCTTCTTCTTCTGTCTCCTCATTGGTTCTTTTCCCCTTTCCAAAGAAGTTCTCCAAAGACCTTTGTTTTTACTCATTTTTACTCGCTTGTGGCCTTAATTTTTGGGGTAACATATAACGTGACCGAGACGAGCGTCTTGACATGTGTCAAGAGGCTCAGAGGCACAGGCGGAGTTATCCGGTAATCTTTCAAAATAAAACATCTTTCAGACCGTGATAATAAATCAAATATTTTTTTCATTCATTCTTTCTGTGCGGCCCGGTACCAAGGGACCCACGGCCCGGTACCGGTCCGCGACCCGGTGGTTGGGGACCACTGCTCTAGGTGCAGCTGCTGTATTTGCCTGCAGAAACCACAGGATATATCAGTTGTTTAGTAAATTACAACGCCTCCAATAGAAAATATCAGGGAGTTATTCTAATAAATGTTGACATTTAGTACAACCAATGCTCAGCCCACTTCTTATGTATTTATCAGAAAACAAGCTCACCTGGCCCATTTCAGCAAAAAGGCAATTTTCTTTCCATTTGCAAATTGTTATGTCCAGGTTTTATATGCCAGAGGAGTACACATCCAGGCTTCAAGCTCCAGGAACATACATTCACACACCGCCAATACAATTAGGAAGAGATGGGTAACCATTTTAGGGCCTTTAACCGTGACGAAAGGTAGGCAAACACCTCTCTAGTTTTCCTCCCCGACTCCCCCTGCACAAGACGAGTTGCATTTAAAGAATCAATTAAGGTGGAGATGGAGAACATTGTGACTGACCTTTCATAGAGGGAAATTAAAAGAGCACCTCTAGCTCGTGGGAAAAATGAGCGGAGGATAAGAAGGTTCTTTCTGGCTGCTTTTGCCTTTTAAATACACTTACAGTCAGTCTTTTGTGGGAATTTGTTTTGTGGGTAATGAATGTGCGGGCCATATGGGTGACATTTACAGAGCTGGTCGTGCGAAGGCGGGTCATGGTTCAGTCACTCTACTGTATTGGATGGAAAATTAACTGAAGCCCACAGTATTAATATGGGTCACTCCTGAAGTGTGCGTCACTGGGCATGGCAACACTAATGTCTTTTAGGTGAGCTATCAATATTAGGCGTAGTTTGGTTGACAGTTATCTTAGAGGGGTAAAGGGAGCATCATGCAGACAGAAAAGTTCCCAATACAACATCATCTGGATGAATATCTATCAATGTGTGACTTTTTTTCATAATTTAAGTGCATATCTTTCTACCATCGTGATTCATATGTGGTATTCATCTTTTGTTATCTTCCTATAACAAGATGAACAGCCTTCAAAGGGAAGATATGCAAACACTTCTTTAGGGGTAGGGGCAAAACTGTATCCCCTTCACACCCTCACACCCATTCATCATTTATAGGCTGTATATAAACAATTAAAAAACCTTTTGGAACACACAAGGAGTGTAAAGTAAAACTATCTCTAACCACCTGAATATATTATTTTCATAAATATCTATACTAATGGAAATTGTCTAGAATACTTAATTTTCTCTATACGTATACGTTTAGCTGCTCACAAATATACAAAATGAACTTTATTTTATTCCCACCTTCAAAACTAAAGGCTGAATTGTGTTTGAATGTAAGTTGTATAAATGTTAATGGTCCTGATGGATATAAATGATAGATATACATTTTAAATACATTTTCTTAAAAAACCTATGGGTGTAATAAAAAAAGAGAATTGTCTCCCATAAAAAATGAGGATGCTAGCATTAATAAATACACATTTACATATTTATTTAAATATGTATAGATACAGTAGTTTGTGCCTGAAACAGTTAAGAGACAACAATTTCACAAATGACAAAAATGCGAAAAGCATTTGACAAACATCTGAAATGCTCTTTTACTACTTTTAAGACAATTATCAAAATGTTAGTATTGCATATTTGATCATGAGGTTAAAAAAAATGAAAAAAAGCTTTATTGTGCCCTGATCAACAACTCAGAGATACAATATATTTGTTTGTGTGTTTTGATAAATCTGCACTAATCGCCTATTCACCTGTGAAGCAAGCGTAATGTCTTGATAAGTTGCCATTTATTAAATGTGTATAAGCAGTTAGTGAATGTTTTATGACCAACCCGTCCACACTTCCGACTTGTCAACTACGGCAGCTTGGTGAGCTATGACGCTTTACGTTCCCCTTTAGGGTCCGTGTCCGCTTCTTACATGCATACGCTGTTTTTTCAAATTGAACTTCTGTCTTGGTACCATCCATCCAACCCAAACGTCTCCCTATGTTGACTTTATCGCTCTTTATACTGTGTCTCATGACTTCCTCCTTGACTCCTGTCAGAACTACAGCCACACAGCTTTGTAGAGTGCAGGGCCACTGACCAAACTGCCATAATAATTATCAACTTGGAATGAGAACGGGATGTTTGGAACATATTGAAGGGATTTTGCACTGTTAGCAATCATTTGTCCTTAAATATGATTACAACTATATTATTTCATGTTGTTATTCTGTGATTAACTGTTCTGTTGAATCATAGGAGAAGGGTTATATTAAAGTCTTACCATATTATGATCAGATCTACAACGTTCATGACAATAAGCTTCTAATTGCTGATTGATAAATAGCTGCCAAGTAGTGTCTAAATGATTGTGAATCAAATACATAATGCTAAGTTCCTTGCAAAGTTCCTCTTCAGTTTAGTCCTGATTCAGCACAGTGAGGCTCCCGGTCCTACTGTTTTCTGTGTACCAGCCCACCACCAGTGGTCTGCGGGGGCCCCGACGCCCAGCTTGCAGCCCTCCTGCCTGGGGCCCATAGTGGCAGATGGCCAGGACAAGCTGAGCTGAGCAAGGCACTGTGGGTATGGAGAGAAGCCACAGGATGCTGAGCTGCAAAGACACGCACACACACACACACACACACACACACACACACACACACACACACACACACACACACATACAATACACCTGTATTCATGCAAGGGCTCAGCTGGTGGCACTAATACAGTTGGATCAAATTTGCAAAATAGCCAACACTTACTTTATTTTAGGTTGACTTGTATTCAGAGTGCCAGAAAAGGCCATGAACCCCTCAGACCTTTTTATTCACAACAGATGCCTTTGATCCAATAAGTTAACTCATATTCATATATGATATAGTAGTTATTTTTCTAAGCAACCCTGAACAATTAAAAGCGAAACCATTAACCATTTCCAAATCAATCAAACTTGGCCTTTTTTTGCTTAGTAACAATGATATGCCTTTTTATTTACTGGTTAGGTTTAACCAAAAAATCTTTTACAGATTTATTTTACAAGACAAAAATGTGCAAACTGAATACAAGTGTTATACTGCCAAGTTTGTTCAATGATACATGGCTAGATATAAGAATTAAGATGTACAAACTAAATTAAAATTATGATTAAATAATTAGAATTATATGTGCATGTTTATTAATTTTTTTTTCGATAAAGAAACAGCTATTGCATGAACAGAGTCGACTTATTTCCCTTTTCCACCAAAATTAGCACGTATGTGAAGGTTTTTTAGAAACCGGAAAGCCTGCTATAATAGACGACGGAGTCCTTTCCCATTGTGAGTATGCCGTTCCATTGCACTGGCCTTTCTGTTTTTTTTCCTGTTGAGGTGTTCAGCATCACGGAAGCAGAGTTAGTCAGTGAAAATGTTTCAGTCGATACTCCTTTTTAGAAGGACTTAATAAAGACAGTTTTGATGAGTTTTAGTTTGTTTCTGTCAAGTTAGAATGAAGTGTGTTTTACAACGATCCGGTCATATTACGGTTGTCTGACTGGAGTCTGGTAGTTTTAAGGGGACCATATTTATTCAATGTTTTGTACGTTAATAAAGTATAATATTTGTTGAAATACCTGTTGATTTTATTTATTATATATTCACTTAAACGTTTGTCACATAGCTAAAATTAGCATGTCCACCTGGGTGTCCTGTTTCCATCACAACTGATTGGAGCTGCAGCCAATAAATACCTGACTACTGCAGAGTCATTTACGTTGGAATAAATCTGTTGGAATAAATGCCAATTGTAACCTTTTCCACTAAAGACAAAAGCCAGATGTTAGTGGGTTTTATGTCCAGTGGGAAAGAAGCTTAACTAGCAGCAGATGGCACAACATTATACTGAGTGGTTGTATTACTTTGGTGAATGCTCGCATTGCACCTCATGTGAGAATGCAATCCTTTACAGCCATCACTATCTCAAGTGCATATGATTGGACCTGATCTGAATGTAGAGCTGCTTTAATAGATGGATTTGGCCACTGAGGGATAGGTGCACTCCAGCAGCTAAACAACACACACCTCTGACATAGTATTCACCTAATAATTTACCTGCCATAAACTGAAAACATGACTAGTTCCACTTTGCTGTTTATTCAGTTATGCTACAGACAAACTCAACATGACCTGCACAGATGTTTCACAGCAGCTCAAAGGGCAACATCCCACTCTTTACTGGTAGACTTAAAACAGCAGCAGGAAGTGTTGCATTTGACAGTATTTAAAGTAGCTAGTATGTGTAAGGTATTTAAAAAATATATATATATATTTTTGTGGAAATTCTCTAAATACCAACAGCAATCAGTCAATCAAATACCCTGCAAAAAGAAAAGAAAAATCCTATGTCTGTCGAAGGACTGTAAAAAGCCTGTGTACCTACCTGCCTGCATACCTGCACCCACTCTGCCTGTGCACTCATTGCACGTCAACAGAGTCTTCCATAAGCTGTTAGCCTGATAGTTGTGAGTACTAACTATAGCCATGTTAATTGTTTAGGTTCCTAATTATAATTTGGGGGATGTGGCCATGGAGAGAGACCCTTTTTCTTTTTTTTAAAGGGATGGGCTTTCAGTGTTTCCAACTTTCTCCCTAGATTTAGCAACATTTGGAGCTGGTGCTGCCAGATACTTTCATTGGGAAAGAGTTGGCAACATTGGGTTTTTCAGTTTTAATTGTCTCCATTGTTACCTATCCAAGTTTTAACAGCAATCAGAAATTGGCAAAGTAGATGCAACTGAATAGGAGGAGTAGTTTTGTTAAAAGGAGAACCAGAGTTGATAACTTTTTTTCATCTCTTCAAGAACTCTTTCCTGAATGAGATATGTGCAGTCATGAGTAGAAAATAACATGGGGGAGTTAATGGCCCAGTACATATGAATTAAAAAGACTGACTAGCTTTCTGGCCTTAATACATCCTTAACACACACACACACAGAGAAAAATTAGTCCCCACAAAACGGGACTCAGAGGTACGTCTACACTCGTGCACACAGAGGTTTGAGGAGAGGAGACGCCGAGCGCAGACAGAGCCATGTGTGCACCGTCCACGTGAGGCGTAAAAACTTACGGCTTCATCTTGAAGCATTTTGTTTGAACGAGTGATCGGAGCTGAGCATGTGCTAAACCAGGAAAACAAGCCATTTACGAGTAAATTCAAGGAAAGATAAAAGAATGAGAGAACAGATAAGATAAAATATTACACAAAATGTTTGAACAGATTTTGATAGTGACAAAGGAGGGGCCAAAGCCAACCAAATAGGTGCCGGTCCCAATCTAGGAGGTCCTGGCTGATGTCACGGCAGGATTCGGCACAAATGACTCCATCGTTACGAGCTTTGTAGAGCTGAGGGGACTGCAGATTTGGGTGGTAATTATCTGTGGACTCATTAATATTAGCAATACCCTTTACCCTTTACAACATGTAGTCATTTAAGCAACTGTTACTATCACAGCGTTGATGACTGTAGCTTTAATATTGGGCTACTATCAGCATCATACACCATCAAAACAAACATGGGAGATTATCCTTCACAAAGTTGAGGCTAACGCACACTCAGGCGCATACAGCCACACACAGTGAGCTCGGACGAACACAGGGAGGCTGGGGTGTGGACGCACACAGAGTGCCACCTGTGCCCGGGCACGGAGAGATCGAAGGGCAACGTCCTGTGTCTCTACAGGGAGGACAGACTGGCACTGGTGAGCCAAGCCCACCCTGTCCTACTGTATCAGCTGGCATCTCACAGATTAACACTTGGATGGGCAGATAGGCTTGTTAACACATGCTCCCATCCACCCCCCTACGCACACACACACACACACACACACACACACACACACACACACACACACACAAACAGCTAAATCCTCCACCACAGAAAGCAGATTTCAGGCTCATCGTCTCCATTCTGTCAGGGTGGAGACGTGAAGTGATGGCGGGTGTACCGGAGCGGTCCCAGTCAGGATTAGCAACACCATCATGGGTGGAAATCGGTGGGGAATAGGAATCTGAGCAGTGGAGGTGGGCAAGGGTGGATGGGAGAGCAGGTTGTGGACCAGAGAAGAGAGGCAGACATAGAAATGTGTTGGCAGACGAAAACATTGACAGAGATTGTGATGTGATATTAAATGATTATAACGAGAGGTATTCTATAAATCAGTGTTTTTCAAATAGATTATTTTATATGTTAATGCAAAACTATCAGTCATGCATACTTCTTAAAAGAAGAGTAATATTTTTATTCAACATTCCTATTTTCAATGCAGTCGTTAACTGCTGAAAATCGACAACGTTACAAAAAAATCAACACAAGGTATCGTGGTTGAACGGAGAAGGGAGTGTAAGAGAAATCAGAGCAAACAAAATACCCTCAGTGTTCTGGAGAATGTTTCAATGGGATTCTCACACACTCACATATATATATATATATTCTTTTTCTTTTTTACTTGGAATTTACTTGGAATGAATTTGGTTCGGTGTAGAAAAAATAAATAAATATCTTTGATGGAGTTAACCTACCTTTGCCATGTTGCTGTAGTTTAGCTTGCTACATTCCTCTGGGGGTCGATTCAGTGTAGTGACGCTTCATTTAATGTGGAGTAACTGATAGCTTAACATGCTACACTTTCCAACATGTCCAACATTGACAGCTAGAATCCACTCGCTGCCATAGAGTGTTGCAACATATCCTCATACAAAGGTTCGTATGGTATCTTATGAAAAGTTACTCCTCATTTTTTTATGCGTTTTCCTATGAAAGCCAGCAACACGTGTCAATTTCCACTCATTACATGCATACGGTCTTTTCAAAATGAACTTCCGTCTTCAAAGGAAACTACTCAGTTAGGTTTAGGCAACGAAACTCCTTAGTTAGATTTAGGAAAAGGGTTAGTCACTTGGGTTAGAATAACAATTACCAAATTACCGCACAAATAAATCAACTTAAATCACAACAGCGGCCTTCTGGAGGAAAGATCATTGGTTGTTTCTGGCAAGAACATAGATTCATGTCAGTGTGACAGTGCCAGTTTGACTGCTTTGTTTCTCAGTTAATAGCGGACGCTGTTTGTTTGGAGTCACGGTGCCATCAGGTGATTTAGAAAGAACATTTGATAAGAGATGTGTTAGTGTTGTCGCTTAGCAAAGCTGGGTACTTTGCTAAATGGGAACCAGATCCAATATGAAACCAGCCAGCAATGACAACCAAAAGGTGTCATTTGTTGACAGCCAATAAATGATTGATTGGGGTTACAGGTGTTACTATCTGTTTTTAAATGAATCACGAATGTTGATTCACCAATCACTAATGTAATCCTTTTGTATAAATACAGACTTCTTGAGGTTGTGCTGTATCATGATTGGCATGCCAGTGGTTCAAACCCTATTACACTGTGTCTAACTGCCTCAGCCAACTGACTGAGAGCCTTTACTGACTCAACATGAAAACACAACGTATTTCTTTATCAGTGCAACAGCATCTGAGATGGAAAGATGATAAATAGCTCCCTATATGCGTCTGCAGGGTCATAATCTTCCCACTGACCAACACACAGCCTTCAGCACTGCCTCGGCACAGTATATCATGCTGACATCAGAGGAGTGCCTTGTCTCTCCATCTCTTCGCCCCTGTATGTTTGTGCTAACGCTTTCCAGTTGTGACAGGGGATAATGATTGGTGAGCCACAGATCTGGGATCCCATCAGTTAAAACTACTCACAGTGACAGCTCCTCTAGCCCACAATCACACAGGAAAGGGCTGCTATTCTCCTCTCTCTCCCTCTATAGTGTACATGTTAGATGCATTGCACGTGTTTTTATCGTATATTTTCATTCTTTTATTGTAATTTTCTTCTATTGTATATTTATGTTTCTTAGTTTATGCAACACTTGCTTTTATTTTTTATTTCATTTTCTCATGCGTGTTTTGTTTATGTTATGCACCAATGCACACAAAGGAAATTGCTTATATGTAAAACCTACTTGGTGATAAACTGGATTCTGATTCTTACAATCTGATATCCCCCTTTTTTTCTCTTGCCTCCATTTCTCACCCTTTTCTCATTCTGTCACGTCACCTGTTCCCCTCCTGTTTTCTCCCACCTTGTTTCTGTCTCCCTGCATTTCCCCAGCACTGGGGCTTAATATAAGCAAGAGACAAGTACAAGTTCATTATCAGCCGAACACCAGCCAACTCCCTACGTGGCTGTGTTTGTCTAACCCACCGTGTCAACCCCCTCCTCCCTCACCCCTCCAAAATGTTGCTGCTGGATGATCCACCACTTTATCACCGCTATTACATCACCATCACTTCTGGTGGCTCAACACTGCTGTCCTCATGTGCAAATAATACCTGCAATGCATGTAGACTGGCAGGGATAGACTCTACAAATATTCATAAAATGTATTGTAAAGTAAATGTTTTCAGTGAAGCATTACTCCTTTCCAATTTGAAGACTTATTTTTACATGACATACATCCACATTGGGGTTATATGGTTTCATGTCAATCTCTCTATGGGAAATAAAACTTCATGTTATGTTGTTATTCAGGATCTGACATATGAGAATCTGAGTATGAGGCACAACAGGAAATGCACTCATGCATGTGAACACAATGGATCGATTTCACTGATCGTGGTGCATTGTACTGCTGAGCTACAGATTCTCAATAGACTCACAGGAGGGTGGGGTGTGTGTGGGGGGAGGAGGGGAGGTTGGACAAATACAGGGTTTCTTTGTGCTTGTATTACTCATGATTCCCCATCATATGGTTACATTGACCTGCCTTTAGGATTATGAGACATGTTTTCCACAGTCAGTTTGGATTTATTTATATTTGTTTGTAGTTATATAAATGATAATGTGGGTGTATCTGGCGTTTCATTTTTAATTTTATTATTTTTATGTCTGTTTTGATAAGTGCAATATATATAACCTTTATTATTATTATTATCAACCAAAGAAGAGATGTTTGTTCACTGATAAAACCATCATAGCATGATATGAGACTGAAAGCATACAATCTAGCATAAAATATGACACAGAAAATTCAGATTTTCTACAAAACGCAGCGTTTTTTGCCAAAACTGAGACAATCAGCTCTTTGTCAAAACAGCAAAGTGTAGAAAGGCTGAGACGATAGCAGTTCAAACAAGACATTTGAAGGACATTTTTTGAGCTGCTTGACCACGTCAAGAAACCACTGAGCACAATTAGTAGATGAGTTAAATGATTCATTACATTGGTCTTCCGAAAAAAGAAAAGAAAAGCATATCTTGAAAATTCACACCAAGAATAAGACTGCCATGAAGCTGATGATGAAAAGGAGTGAATGACTTGCACAACCCCAAAAAAATGGAAACTACGTTGGAAGCAAACATGAAACAGATGAAGAGAAAAAGCAGGAGGTGGAGGACATGGGGAAGCAAGCAGAGAATAGATGATGAATGAAGACGGAAAAGAAAAGAGAGGAGAAAAAGCAGAGGGACAAAACAAGGTTAGAGAAGGGTAAGGACAAAGATGGTCATGCAGCATAATGCTTTAGTTCCCCACATCCTACATCTGTAACTATATGACTTTAAAGATGTTTTATATAATGTAAGCCCGATGGCTAACGGTCTGACTAAGGGTCTGTATATCTGGGGTTCAGGTGGAGTCAGCAAATATCCAGGACAAGACTTCCTTTTCCGTGTGGTGCTCGTTGTTTACAGCAACTTAAGATGTGAGACTGCAGTTGGAGTTGAGAGACAACGTTTTCGACTGGATAGTTTAACAAGTATCCGAGCTCATTTTCAACCAATAAAGGCAAAATCATCGTCACATGATAGCCGTTACAAGACTGCATTTGGGTCCATGTGTTCCACCTCTTTTGCTCTTCACAACCAAAGCCTGCTCGAACGTGATTGGTCAACACAAGTCGGATTACAAACGGAAACCAGAATGCTTCTGATATCAACATCCTGTATACATTATACAGTAACAAATTAAAGTAACAAATTTAATTTTTGACAACAATAAATCTTTTTTAATTAGGCACTCTTCATGGACGACCAGTATTTACTGACTGGATTTCACAACGTCATGGTGAAGTTTGATAGTGAAATATCTTTGACCACATGTGAGGAGAAAGGTCTTCCCATTCAAATACATACAAAGCAAACAACTTGTAAATGAAAATATTTTATCTCCCATGTAAGAGTTGCCGGTCACAGACACAGGGATGTTCCTTATTGAAAAACAAATGGGATGATAAGTTGATGTAAACCCAACTTGTCATGGGATAGTAAAGGGGACGGGACAGTGGTGGGGGCAGTGAAAAGAGATGCCTAACGGCTGCACAGATGTCTAGCAGTGATATATGAGGGACCTGGGAAAGTGGTGGTGTGTGCTGCCAGACAGCAGCTAAGTGATTAGGGACGTGTGGCGTAACCCCGCGCCATATTTAGCCGCGGCGGGGCGCCCCGTCCCCCTGCCATCTCCCCGAGGCCCAGAGCCAGATGTCGAAAGCTGCTGCGGCACGCCTGGCAGAGCAGGTTGGCAGCAGGGTGGCACAGCGAGCCTGGGTACAGGAGAAACACCAACCACCCGCCAACTGACTTTCATTCACTCATAAGCAAGAGTACACTCTACAGTTTGGATCAATCAGTACAGGGATACTTCTGCCATTTTATTTACATTTAGAAAAAGTTATATTTTTGACAGTCATTTAGTACATACACAGTGTACTAATGGAAGTAACAGAACTTTGACACAGCACTTGAGACTCTCACACAAACACACACTCAGCTTATTTGTGCGTGTGTTGCAAACCAGCTACAACTAACCTCTTTGCATTTCAAATAGTGGTAGTGTGTGGCAACTGCACAAATACAGTGAGGCAAAGATTTGCTTCAACATATCTGATGATGTACTTACCTTTCACCTGGCACCCCCATGAGGCCAGCATTTCCATTAGAACAGAACAAAATATCATATTGGCATGATATTTGCTGAAAACATGTCTGCTTCTTGTCAGATTAATTAATTGATTTCATGACAATGTGCCAAGCTTTCCATCTACTGTCTAGTTTTTGGATGATTTGGGGAATTGCTTATTCTACTGACACACTTGTTAGTGTCCTGCATAAAATCATCACCTAAATTCCCATAGATGTCAGTTTAAATTTAAAGTAATTTAAAGTGGTTAACAGTTCCTTTCTTACTGCCATGATTCTTTCCAGCACTATAGCATAGAGCACGACATCTTGCCATGAAATTTGTAGCGATATTCATAATCCACTAAGGGTGTTTTTGGTGCCCTAGTGGCCTTTATTCTAGACTAATTGTCATGAAAGTTGTCTCATCTTCCACATTGGATAAAATGGTTTGATCTAAATGACCCCATGACCTTTTTTGAACTGCCACCTTCAGGCCAATTACTTGTTCTACCATTGGTGGTAGTAGTCTAACATTAGCATTTCCATACTGGGTTGTGATGAAGCACAGTAAGTCATGACCTTGAGTCTTGACTTATTGTCAAGTAAGTGTGGTTAGTGGTTTTAAACCTGTCCTTAACTTGCTCAGAAAGTGTTTTATCAGCAAGGAAACGGTATTATTGGCCAAGAAAATCAGCTGTGATATCATTGCTTTAATTGCAAAAAATAACATCATCTGATAAAAAAAAAAATCCCAATCACTAGAACCCTAATAAACATGTTTAGTCACACACACACACACACACACACACACACACACACACACACACACACACACACACACACACACACACACACACAGCCTTAACTCACTGATCTCCCTGCAGATGTTGCGCTAACAAGTGTCCCCCAATTAGTCATTCTCTCTCCCATTGCCTGCTCCCCCTTTTTTGTTCTTTCTCACTCTAGGACACTCTGCCGGAGGCTGACCAAGATAAAGTTTTGACTGGCAGGACCATTTGTTTTAATCAGGTGTTTGCAGACGCTTCCCTGACCTCCATTAGTTGAAGTTTTAATTGAAATTAACCCCCACTACTACCCCAATTAACCCACGTCCCCCCTGACTGGCGCCCGCCCTCGTCCCAAGCATCTGTTTCGGCGGGGGGAATGGGAGTCAGAGCAAAGAACCGGAGGGGAGGCTGGGTTTGCACGACCGTCGAGGACGCAGTGTTGTCACCCGAGGAGAGGCAGCATCACGTCGAGTGCACACCAACTGCGCCTGGCTTGCCATGAAGCCCCGGGGGGCCTTGTGTCTCTCTGTCTACAACGTTCCAGCAGCGAGGCTACACATGGCTTAGTCTTGGCCAGCGGGAGGTGGGGGAGGTAGGTAGAGGGATGAGCCCAAGCATGGTAGAGGAGGATGAAGATATCCCACAGGGGGGGAGTCACAGGAAAGAGGCGAAAGTTGGAAAGATGAGAGAGCGGTGAAGTAGTAGAGGATGAGGGAGGGGGTAGAGTGAGATGGGGAGAAGGAGGGAGGTGGTAATTACTGTACAGCGTGCTTTCTATCTTAAGCCCTCCTGCTGGAGATAAGAGTGTGTGGATACAGTGCGGAGTGTGTATGTAGCCTCCAGCACCTGTTTCCATGCCTGTGGAAGGTCTAGAGTAAGGAAGCTGTCAAAGTGGCCCCTCCAGCTCAGAGCTGAGACTATTGAGTGTGTACACGTGCTGAAGTATCTTTGTTTAGCCCTTCTCCATGCCTGAGGAGTAATTGTACAATTAGAGCTTTGAAGTGACTACAGTATAAATCTACAAGCACAGTGTGAGACTGAAACTACTGCACAGTATGGATCACTATTGAGGCAGCAGCTGTTTAAAGTATACTTCGTTTAAAAAATGATGATGCCAGTAGCAATACTAGTACCCTTGAAGCAAATAGAGTACTTTCTTCTACATCTTGTTAAAGGAAGCTGTGAGTTTCACTGGCTGGCTGATCACCGCCTCACTGCATACAGCAGTCCCCGCTGATGTTGCCGCCCCCCGACCCACGGTGGAGGGCTCAAACTTCTTGTTATAGGATAGTCAAGGTTTCTGATCAGATTTGTGATAGTCACTTTAAAAGTTGTCCTCTCATTTGAGAAAGAAATGCAAAAACAGGACCACTGGAATTCAGATTCAAATTCTTTTTTTAAACATGTCACTGATGATGTAGCATTGTACAATGAATAAATCCTACCCATATTCACATTACAGTGGTGGCATGTAACTGCATATATGCAATCCCTGTACAATTTTGAGGTTAACTTCACTGTCCTATTACTATATGTTACTTTATACTTCTACTTCACATTGAATTTTGCACATTTGTTTGATAGCTTTACTAGTTAATTTGCAGAGAGATAGTAAACAAACAAATTTGATGAGTTTTTAAAATATTTTAGCTTCCCTTCCACCAGATAAAATATTAAAAAAGGCTATATTGATGCATCAATAATAATAATCTATTTAAATATCATATCATTATTGCACACTGCCAAGTGCCATGCCCTTGTTTACATATTGTGACATAGAGTCACATGAGGCACATCACCAATCACTAAGTCAAATTACATGTGAAAAGAAAAGAATGAATTAGGATATATCAAGATATATATAAATTTCAGGAGAAGAAAGATCAAGATGTCCATTCTTGGTGACTTTCCTGGGAGAGAGATTTCCTGATAACTTCTACACAGAGACTTGTACTGGTACATTTTACGTACTTAAAAGACAAAAAAAAAAATAGACCGCATTATAGGCAACATGCAAATGTAGTGAAATCAATGGCACACTTTTTGGGAGTTAAATTAAAGGGTAGGTTCACATTCAGGTTTGTGTCTTAAAACAGCCGGTTGTCCATATTGTATGAAACAGTTTTCAATTGCTGTTAGTAGGAAGTTCTGTCCTAATGTGATTTTGGTGTAGGTACTAGGGAACAAAATCCAACATTTGTTCTGGTAAAGCACTTTTCCAAAGATCAGTTTAAGTTAATATGAGGCCTCGGCTGTCTGACTTAGACAAATCAAGTGTGTATCTTTCACAATTAAAGTCGTTTTAAGTGCAAAAGTCCCACTTTGTGTTACCATCCTTCTGCTCCAACTCAGCCAGAAAAACTCTCTGGGAAAACAAAAGGAGAGAACTTTGTACTATGAAGCTCTAACTTTGGAAGACCCGCTGCGTTTGAGGTAACTCAGACTGTGGAAGCCTCGTACTCGCTTCAGATAAAACACAACGAATGAGAAGTGTGGGTTTTTTCCAACATGCATTGAAGCACATTGGGAAGTAGTCTCTTAATATGATGTTTGCAGGACAACAATAAAATGCTGAGACACTAAAGCTAGATGAATCGAGGCCCAACCCTCATCATCGTCTTGCTGACTGAAACATCCATGCAAACAATAGAATATGCAACATGAAGCACATGCAGCTCCTGTTGATGCACAACATAGGGTTGTTGGTGGGGGTGATGATAGCTGTGGTGATGAAAAAGACCAACAGTGCATCAGTGCTCTACCCTTCACCTGAAACAGGAAGAATCAAGTGGAGGGGTGGGAGCTGAGGAGGGGGGGGAGGAGGAGGTGGAGATGGTGGTTAGGGGAGGTTAAGGAAAGGGGTTATGTGGCGATGGTGCCCTGTGAGGGACAAAGAGGCGAAGGACTTGGCCCTTGCCTACTGTCACCATCCAGAGCCATCCTTCATGTAGGACCCCCCAACGGTGGCTTGTCCATTGCCCGCACACACATATGAACCATGCCACCGGTCTCTGGTCTCCAGCCAGATTCTGTGTATGAGATGGTCTGATAGTGTGTATGTGTGTGTGTGTGTGTGTGTGTGTGTGTGAGTGTGTGTGTGTGTGTGTGTGTGTGTATCAGGCTGGGGGATGTGGAGTGTCAATCCCAGGGTGGGGTATACCCTTGAGCAGGGTGGTATTACACTTTGGCTCTCTCCTTGGCTCGGCTAATTATCAGTTTTGCTATTAGCATCATACATGAGTGTTGAAGAAAGTGCCTTTGTTATCTTTCAAAAATGAAAATACCACACATGGGTTTATTTACAGTTGCAGTGCCAGATTATTCCAAAGAAATATTTAGTTGGAAAGGTAGTCACTTTTGAAACAGTTTACTTGATCAAACACTTAAATTGAATGCTAGTTTGAGTATCGGCCTCATGAAATGGTTGTTCTGACTGATAAAGAGATCAAACTGATATTATAATATTTTGCAAAAGCAAACCTGCTCAACTTTGTCCACAATGCAATACAAAGTCACCTGGAGTACTATTCTTTAAAAGGTAAGTACTGGAGTTTAACATTTCCAGAGCAGTACATCTCCTCATATTAGCGATCCCTGTACAGTCTTTTGATGTCTGACAAGCCTTCAAATCCAGGAACTTGTCACTCAATACAGACTTACTGGATCGTATTTCAGTCTCTCACTGGTACCAGACGCAGCATGCCGCCAGCCAGCCATAGACTCCTAATAATTACATTCCCTTACAATGAAAATGCATTTTCAATATGTTTAGAAGGAAACAGATTATCTTCCGGGTTTTTGACATATCACAAACACATTTCTAATCAGAGCTTGCGGAAGTCTGCATAAGGAGGAGATTTGGGTGGGTCAAACAAACACAGGACTAACCCAGGAGGCCGCTGTTCGTCTCATAATAATCCAGGAGAAAACTTGAAAATACAGTTTAAAAACAGTTGCAATCATAGCCATAGACCATTAGGTCACGGGGACACCAAAAGGTTGCTTTATTTGACCTGGTTTGTTTTGGACTCTGCTGACAACTTTTTTGTTGTTTAGATACGTTAAATTTGGGAAGATTTTGAAGGCAATGACAACGTCCATGAATTCTGCAAATTCTGCAAATTAAGATGTTACACAATGAAAGGAGCAGAGAGAGTTGAATATTGTTTAAAGTTGGCTGGTAGAGGCAGATCCATGCGCAGTATGTGAAAGCCCTGCACACACAGAAACACACACCTTCACTATTTAATAGATGAACTTACCTGCAGATGCCTTCCCTGTTTTTGGAATGAATCCCAATCAGGGGTTCCCATCGCCGCGGCTACATCCATCGAGGAACAAATTACAGTTGGGGATTAGGATTGGGGAGGGGGGACAACCCAGTGTTTTATCAGTGGGGCCGTGTTCCGTCTGCCGAGCCGCTTATATTTCAGGTAAACATAATCCAGATTCGGCTCTGGCGGGGGTAGATTCAATTAAGATACAGAGACAACTTTGTTAATGCAGCCGTATCTTAATACCCTGGCCACAGCTTGTAATGAATCTGGGCTCAGTGGTGGGAGCTGGGAGTCAGGGACAAGGGAAGAGGACTGAGTGTGACAGTATCCTATAGCAGTGGATGCTGGAGTTACAGTCAGCAGGCCAAGGTCTGCTACTATATGGGTGAGGAAACTCGTACTTTCAGGTTTGTCTTAATGCAGATCAGATATTGATTTGATTGCATGAGTGCACTTCTGATATTATTTGTGTTTTCTGAGTCCCAGACAATTTGTTATTTTGTAGTTTGCAATATTTATTTTGACTTAAATGTAGGAAATAGCATATTGAATACACACAGAAACACACAGAAACACACACACACACACACACACACACACACACACACACACACACACACATATACATATTTATTATTGCAAATAACTGCAGGTTGAATTAGATGTATTAACATACAAAATACTTTTTTGTTGCCCTCTTTCCTCTTCTTAACTGCAGAAATATGCACACTGGGATGTCCAATTCAAACTTACTTGGCCCTTTTTCATAGGCAGCAGTGGTATTAGTATATGAATTGACAAGGCTATTTATTTTAAGTCTACTATCACTATTAATGTGAGGAACAACGTCTCAAATCTATTCAATTCTGGATATTAAAACTGAAGCCTGATGCAAGTCTTTGTCTTAAGGACTCCTAATTCATATTATCCCACCAATACAGAAACAGAAGTTTGACACCATCTGATTTAATGGCGATTGATGACATTTCCTGAATAGCATCTAAAAGAGCTTCCCGGTCCCAAAGCTTTTTGGTCTTTCAGTCTGGGTCACTAGCTCACCAATCCTCCTTTAGTATCAGCTGAGAGACAGCCACCCTGAGACCCATGTGGTGAACACACTGCCTAACCAGAGCATATCTCATTCCTCTGGATGTTAATATTTATTGACGGCACTAGGCTGGTGTTAGAACATTAAAAAGGGGATCGGGAAGAAGGGCTCTGCGGACTTAAGCCCTGGGAGGCCACGGCGACTCAAAGTCTTATTCAGATGATGTGCAGTGAGATGCTTGTCCTTGAAGAAAAGGAATTAGTGTCTGTGGAAGTCAAAGGAAAAATTGAGAGAGAGAAAAAGAGTAGGGGGTGGGCTGAGAAAGACAGGAAGAGAATGTGACAGAAAGAGCGTGTGTTTGACAGAAAAATGTGTGCATGTGGATTTGCGAACGTGTGTTTGCATGCATATTTGTGCACATGCCCATGTGAGATAGAGCAAAAAAGAGAAAGCAGGGAGAGAAAGGCAAAGCGAGACTTCTTCACACAGGGAGAGATGATGCAAAGAGCACAGGCTGGTACAAAAGTGTTACCACAGGACCAAGCAGACAATCCCCTCTCCAGGAAACGCAGATCAAGGCGGATTTAAGCAGTCAAGACTTGTTCTGTGCGGTTCCAACCAGCAGTCTTGACCCCGTAGCCATACTTTTCCTCTCCGTGTCGAGATCAGTTAGGAAGGGGTGACAAAGCTCCGGAATAGAGTCATGGCAATATTTGATGGAGAGGCTCCAGTGTTCCTGAGGAGTAGCAAGGCTTGTGTAGCTTGCTACGCCTCAGGACTGAGGTGCTGGTAATATATTTAGAAAATGTGTATATCAAGCTGCCTTTAATGTTTAAGGCCTTTAGTAGTTTGATAAAAGAATCAAGGCATTAGTTAAGTATTCTTAATGGGTTTTGACTCAGGGGCGGAGTCAGACGTTGTAAGCATTCAAGGCTCAGCACAGACCTAAGGGGTTCTGGGGGCATCATCGCCCGGGGAGATTTTTTCCCATTTATGGAAGCTTTATGCACTATGCACAAGTCTGTAATGAAGTATTTTAATTTCCTCAACCTTGACTTAATTGAGAATGCAGTTTCGAAATGGCAAAAGCACCACGAGCGGTTAAAACACTATAACGCCATAATATACACACTATAATGTACTTGTATGTAGAAATGTTGATAGGAAATGTATTTTTGGTACAATGCCAACATTTTATTTTATTCAGGCGACTGGGTTGGTATTCATGTTGGCCAATTTCAGTTTTGGAAAGGGGGTTATATTGCACCAAAGGTTTAATGGACCCAAGCATGAGCTTTTAAATGTTACAGATACACTGCAGATACACTGCAGGTACATGTAGTAGAGACAGACATTCTTAATTCATTTCACAATACCTTACACCATACTGGCTTCGAATAGTGGAGACTGTACATCTGTAAGTATAAGAAAGATGTGTGAGAAGCCTGCATAAGAAGCAAGAGGTGGAAGAAGATTACACATCTGCACTGCCTCACTTTTAACAGAAGACTCTGTTCTTTGCAGTGCAAGCTGGCAGGACAGCACAGAGATAGAGTCGAGTATGAGGGCTGAGGCTGCAACAGAAACACAGATAGTGAACAACAGAGACGTCTGAAAAGGCCGATAGAGACGGTATAATGTTGAGAGAGGGGGAGCCAACAGAATGCATATCCACAGACGAGGTAGAGAGATGTAGACAGAAGGAGCAAAGGATGGGGTAGAAGTAAGTGGGTGATTTATTATTTGTCTTGATCTATGACGTGATCACAGACTTTCAATTTATTCCCAAGAGAGGGTAGAGCAGTGACAATGGTGGCGTGTGGGTATGAGTGACCATCAGCACTCCAGGAAGAAAGATGCCACTTTCACCTCTGCTGTACAAGCCCCTTTAGAGGAGGTCTGAGTCCACATAAACCATCATTCTGTCCCTGTGTTTTATTAAAGTTAAATTGCAAGAGGATCTGGGAACAAGACAGCAGTGTGCAGGCATGTGTAACTTTTAGCCACGCTAGCGGCTTGGCTTCAGAAATTGCAACACTGGCCTGTTGGTTGGTCAGTCAACAACTTTGGTCCAGACTGAAATATCTCAATTAGATGAACCATGAAATGTGGAACATATATTTATTCAAACTAAGGTGGTGAACATGGTTCATATCATTCTTAGAAAATATCAGCAGGATGTTAACATTCGGCTCAAGGCACTGCTGAGCTTAAGTTCAGACTCAGGGTTGCTAGTTTGGCTGAAGACTCTTGGTCTTGTTGGAATATATCAGCCCAATCTCTACTCCAGCCATCTTACTTTGTACAGTTTTATTTTTATCAAAACATGTTGTTGTTGATGTGCCAGGGCCTTCCAAAATGTCAACTGAAACTACTTGTTGTTTGGGAATGATTGTAGACATGGTTAAAAGAAACCAACGGTGACTGTGGGAGATGAGATTGTGGTCTACGTGGTCAAAGTCATGCACTTTGTACTCCTAGCCATCTAACCTGCCCTCTTCCCTATCAGGTGTTTACAGCACCTTAGCATTGCGCTACCTTCACATTTGCTTCTGAGAAGATATTCAATCATAACCCTCGACAGCAGCATTGCTACATAAGGTCATTTCTCAGCAAAACGTAGGCACAGTTCATTTTGATCATTGTGACAAATAACTGATGTATCATACCTCCTTTTTTTTATTAAAAAAGCCTACATATGAAAACATTTTGTAGACTAGGATATTGTTTGAAGCAATATGTGTCTGATGGGACAGAAACAGAAACCAGTGGTCATTAAGTCACAATAATTGTCCATTTTATTACATCAAAAACAGACCAGCAGGTCTCCTCTCATCCTCGTCCCACAGTATGAAGGGCCACACCCCCTGAGCAGCGGACTCTTCAAACCTTATATGTGTCAACTGATTTCGAGAACTCTCCGTCTACAAGATACCATACTTGGATCCTCCTGGAGCCCCACTGTGAGCTCCTCAGTGCCCAGGAGAGAGAGGGCAGATTCTCCCTCAGTGTGATAAAGTTGTTCTACATTGCTGTCCCCGGGTGAGTTATCCTCTGAAAGCAAACCACAGGAACGTCGCTCCACCACCCCTTCATACGGGAGAAGATCCCATCACAGTGGGCGACAGGGACACAATCCACACCTTTCATTCTAGTTGCTGGCAGAGATGCTTCAGCCGGACACTCTGACCAGTTGTAGGTTCTACAACAAAAGAACAAAGATCACACAGGGCCCTAACCACAGAGTTGTAAGGATACGTCTTCATCCAGCTACCTCTCCCACCCACAACCCAACATAAAGCCAAGATCGAGAGAATTCATTACAAATCAACCCCTCACCCCATTTCCTATGCCCCCACCCAAACCCTGCTCAAACTGCTTGCATCCTGTAATCCGACAGATTAATGGCAGAGCATGAAATGTGGCGTCTACGTCGACAAAAGTTAAACGTTGTAGGGAGGGAGGAGCGTTCTGGCTTTGGCGGGTGGATTACGCCCTGCCAAACCCCCTTAATGCCAGTATAATTTGATGGAGCTGCCAATTTGCTGTATGCGCACTCTCTCTGCCCCACTTCTTATTCCTCCTCCCCCCCCCGAGCCAAAGCCGACTTTGCTGCAACACTTCTGAGGAGGATCTGAAGTTTGGAGAGGCGGAGATACGCGTTGGGAGGAGGGACGAACAGCCACAGATGCTGCCAGGAATCCCTACCTCCCCAAAGCTTAAGATCACAGTGCTAATGTCATTGCAGAATTTATGTCACGTAAGGATTTGCATAATATACTCTCTGAATCAAAGGTACTACAGGTGCGTGTACAGAAACTGAAACCTGGTGGAAAGTTTGTTATTATTGGGTCACATTAAAGGTGCTTTTGTGGCATTTTAACATTTTCACTGTAATTCGTCATCACTATAATTACCATAAACAAAAACCAAATAATCACGAGAACCTTTCAATTAAATTTATTCGTATAGCCCAATATCACAAATCACTGTTTGGCTTAGAGGGGTTTACAATACAACATCCTTTGCCCTTGGACTCTGTGATAGCGATTTCTCAGATGTCTGTTAATAATAAATGTCCTTTTGAATTTGCATTTTCAAAAATGCTTAGGCACAGCCATACTTTGAACTAAACCATAACATGATGGAATGGTAACATTGACAATTCAAACATGTTGATTAGCAGGAATAAATCTAATATAGCAGGAACGAAATGCAGATTTACCAAAAGTGATCTACCAGCCAACTATCTGCACAGGAAGATGATAGATGATATCAAATACATATTTACAAGGTTTTATATATTGGAATGGAGTTCCAATATATAACGAAGATGCTACATTCAGGTTCAACAGGACGGACCAGTAATGATAAAAAATACTGCCAGCAACCCCTGACAGTACGTGGAACCTTTAGCATCACCTCCTAAGAGTTGCCCATTTAGATCCAAGACACCTTCAATGGCACTCAACTGTTTTAGAGACGTTTACTGTGAGTCCCAGCAAGCATTATGATAGGATGTATACAATTACAATTCTGTTGCACTGCCATTATGTTAGAAGTTGACTATTCATGCACTATTTAGTCATTAGATACATCCAACAGTTTGAATTGATTCACTTTGACATTGTGGATCAATTTGGTAACTATGAAGAGGTTCTGTTTCTGATTGGAGCGACAAATGTTCTGAATATCCCAAAGTCTTCTCCGTGCCAAGAGCTTTTTGACATTTGTGTGTTGTTGATTTTTAAATAATGCTGGTGACTACTGTGTCCCTATGCTGGGAAACACAGTGGTTAAGAAAACATTCAAATCAATGGGACACATATTGTTTTCTTTTCTCATTTCTTTTGTCTAACTCCGTCAGTGGTCATTTACCTCTTCCACCATCACAAACTTTAAGTTTTTAGCTTAGTCTGTTTGGAACCAGGGTGCAAACTTTGGTAGATTTAGAAACTTAAGAGACTACCCTGCTGAATTAATTTCTCAAAATGAACTAGCAACAAATCTAAGATATTTTTTCAAACAAAGGGGAGAAACATGAATATGTTGATTCCTATAGCATTTAATGACAAATGAGTATGACTGATGCAGATACACCCACTATCCTGTAGTTGCTTGTGTAATCCAAAGGCCTGTAATCATAGTGCTTCCTACACACAGTGTTGCCCCTCACATAGTCCACACTACGCGACTTCAGCCCTGAGTTTCTGCTCCTGGACAAAAGCCCCAGATCAGAGACAAATCCTTGTTCGGCTAAAATTGCTAGTTGTTTTAGGGCCGTGGATGTTTATCTGAATAAACATAACACATAACACAGTGACTGTTCTTCGAAGGGGAAATAGTAAAGACATGTGGAAACAGGCCAGTTTGTGAGCATGTGTGCCAACGACAACATAACAAACATGACTGCGCTATGACGACCTCATTGGGGATTCCTCCCGGTGAAAGATCTTAGACTGTGGGACCTCCTGTTGCCGGTCAGTCATGTAGTGTGAAAACTGCAACGACTTCAAGACTCCTGATTACAAGACAGCAAGTTGTGAAGAGTGAACAGTACAGCGATCTTAAGACTTTGAAAGTCGCCCGACAAACATCTCTTCATTCAACCTGAAAGTAAAATGTTGTTTCAAACCTGACGTAGGTCAATATGTAGAAAAGAGAACGGGGAAAACAAGGAACAGTGCTTTGTTGTGCAGGAGAAAAGACAAAAGTGATATTAAACAAAAGCTGTCAGCCTCAATATTTGGTGGATCTTTCTCACCTTTTAACTGAAGGAAATCAAATAATACCTAATCAATTCTTACCTATTACTTTTAATGTCAGTCTAAAGGTCTGGTCTCACCATAAAAAAATCATAACTCAAGCTTAGTGACATAGGGAGAACTTGCATACTGACTCACAGCACTAGTTGGTAAACTACTCTAGCTGGTACACTGTAGTCCACTAACACACTAGCCAAATGGGTGAATGCTAGCCAGTTTCAATGGCTCTCTTCTAAATTATCTGTACTGGGCCCTTTACTTCCTCCTGGCATTTTGATCTCAGGATTCAGTTAAAAAATAATTATTGAGGGGGGATTAAAGCTCCCCAAGCTAGCAGGCTTGCTAACTGTCAGTTAGCTGCGATAGCTGCCGTCAATGTTAGCCTCTTCAGTTCTCGTTAACTGAAAGGTCAGCTCTGTCAAGATGGCTTACTATTGGTCAACAGATCAATAACCTTTTTTTTATCGACAGACAACAGTAGAGACAACAGTAGAGAGATGACTTGAAATGATGGGGGAGAACGTGATGGGGAATGACATATTACAAAAGTCAAGTGAGCCTGGGACTTTGCAGTTCTTGTCAGAGCCTTAACCACTAGGACTCCTGGGTGCTCCCTTCAAGTTTAACTTGATGCAAAACATGTGTGCAGGTTAACTTTGCCCCTTCAAGTTAATCCACAAATTGTGGCAATGCCATTGTAATTAATTTGTTTCACTGGGTAATTTTAAACACTGTTTCTCACCAGTTGGATGAGAAAATGCGGTCCAGGAATAACACCCATACAGACCAGGTCCAGTGCAAATTATACTTGTTGCTGTGTTCCATTTTTGTTAAAAAGATGACATTAAGTGCCAATGTCCACTACACACAACAAAAGCCTTTCCAGATAGAATGTCTAGAGGGCTAAAGTTACCCACACAATGCAGAAACTAATTGGACCCTAGATTTGTGAGGCTAGCCCTCTGCGGGACCAACATCAGGTTGGCCATTGCATATAAGCAACATTACCATCTTCATTCCAGCTGCTGGCTGATCTCAAGCTGTTTCTCTATGACATATCTCTCTGTATGACATCAGTCAGAAAAAAAGGATTTTATTGGTCAACATGTATTTCAGTAGGTGGCAATCTGTTGAAATCAAGGACCATTCAAATATTTTTTTCTTCGCATGTTCCGCAGGGGTGAGCAAGCATTCATAAGAACCTCCAAAATATATTTTTTTAAATATCTGTTTAAAAATCCATGGTTGGTGTGAAACAGCTTTTATGCTGATGTGACCAGGCCTTATTTTTGATGGAAAAAAAGGTTAATCAACCGCTCAAAGAAGGCTGTCAACCTATTTGGTTTCTTTTCTTTCACATCAGAATGAAATTTGAATTCAGCTATGAATGATACACAAAACAGGAATCAAACCCAATTATGTCTAAGTGATACCCAGCACGAAAGATGAGGATGGTTTAGCTAAGATCTCAGTTGAACTCAATGTCAGTGTGTGTGTGTGTGTGTGTGTGTGTGTGTGTGTGTGTGTGTGTGTGTGTGTGTGTGTGTGTGTGTGTGTATGCGTGCGTGCGTGTGAGAGGTGAATGAAGGTATGAGGTTCAGAGTTAGGTCAACAACACTACTTTTACCTCTCGAGTTGTGTCATGATTGGGACATGGTTGTCGAAGCTAATCTCACTACACGCACACACACACACGCGCACACACGCGCACACACACGCACACACACGCACATACACGCACACACACTCATACCAGCAATGTGTGTGCATGTGTGTATGTGTGCGTGTAGTGTGTGTGTGTGCTTGTATCTGACACAAGTGGAGTCAGGTCAGATCCAATCAAAGCGGTGTAGTCCTGTTCTCTGGCTCACCACATCCCACCTCCCTGCAATAATACTCATAATTCACGGGGAGGAGGAGGAGGGAAGTGGGAGGGCGGACGAGTTTGCTCTTTAGCATCATTCAAAGGACATTTCCAAACTATCGCTCAAAATGACAGAGGGAAGCATGGGGGTGTGCGAGGAAGTGGGGGGAGGGGGTTGATGGTTGGGAGGGGGTGCGGGGGGGACTCGGAACAATCACACTCATTCACACCTCCGTCGCCAATCTCTTCATCCCCACATCCCTCCCCCTCAGAGTCCGCCAATTAATCGCAGTGAAAACATGTCTGATTGAATCTTTTCAAGCAAATCCTCAGGCTTGGTCTTTTGTTGGTCCACTCCTTGTCAACATCCATTAAAACAGGCCTTTAATGCTCCCGCCCTGGCCATCTTCCCTGCAAAAAATGGAGCGAGAGGACGGGAGAAACAAAAAAGGGGGAGAAGGGAAACAGTTGGGGGGCTGAGGGGGTGGAGGACAAAAACCTCCGGCGCAGACTGATCCCACTGTCTTCAACTTTAATCAACTGAATGCTAGACCGCTCTTCATCCTCCCTCTATCTCTATCTCTCTCCCTCTCCCTCTCTCAGTATCTCCCCCTCTCTCTCTCTCTCTCTCTCTCTCTCTCAGCCCCTCTCGCTCCTTCTCTCTCTGTCTTTCTCTCTCTCTTCTTCTGTCTGCCCAATAATGGGCTGTTTGTAATGCGGGAGGCGAGCTCCACATCAATCATTCGCCCCAGTTTTCACCCCCCCCCCACCACCACCATTGCTGCTGCCGCCACCTCGTCCTCCGCTGCAATAAATATGGAAATGAGCAGGAGCCAGTCATTGGTAATTTCAAGCTCGGTTCACTAGTGTTAAAAAAGGACACAAATGTATTAATTGCCAGCGGCCGGAGGAATCCCATTTTCTGTGGACATTGATTACAAAATTGGTGTGAGCGGCTTCTTTTTTTTAAAGTTACGGCTGGTTGTATGGTGTGTGTGTGTGTGTGTGTGTGTGTATGTGTGTGTGTTGAAGTGGAAAATGGGGAATGACAAAGATAGGGTTGGTGATGTCACATGCACACAGCCCTTGTGTTTATCATCAGTAGAGATACATCAGATTGTGGTGTAGGTCAGCTTTTCTCACACACATAGTGGCAGAAACATGGTATAAAGTATTTGCTGTTTTTATTA
Organism: Ophiodon elongatus; assembly: GCA_016806645.1. Lineage (NCBI taxonomy): Eukaryota > Metazoa > Chordata > Actinopteri > Perciformes > Hexagrammidae > Ophiodon > Ophiodon elongatus. The sequence goes on along the minus strand of JACSYO010001581.1, from coordinate 748,081 downwards.
TCTTTAGATTGTATTCTATTGGACAGGCATGCACAAGACGTGCAACCGCAAAACACCAGCCTTACCCGCAGTAAACAGGTAGTGTGCATGCCTGCTGCACAGCTGGCTGTACTAATGTAAGATTATGTCGCGTGGAGACCCAATTATCCACAATTGATCCCAAACACCTCCTACTACAGCTCTGACAGCGAATGTGTGTACGTACGTGTGTGTGTGTGTGTGTAACTGTGTGTGTGGTTTGGTTTTGCACAGCACTTCCATAAGGGAGAACCAACATGGACATTCATGCAAATGCAGCGGGGAGACGCTGGGGGAACAGTTCCCTCAAGGTGGAAGGATCATTGGAGTTATTCTCAAGCTGGGCCTTATTTCCTCAGATTCCACCAACATGACGACTGATTGGGTGGAAAATGTCCTCACTTCTTTGAAGGGCTTTTTAAAGATCCAGGTTAGTGCTGCTTTCTCACACATGAACACACACTTACTTTACAACACTGAAAGGGGTTGACAGGCTGACAACCAGGCATCAGCTTTTGGTTGCTGAAACAGAAAATATTTACATTTTTAGTCACATTATAATTTGTGTAATTAAGACCTATGCAGTTTTATGTCGGTTTAATAATGATATTAAAGAATAAAAGCTTTATTATAGTAACGAAACCAAATAATTTGTTTTGATAACAAAAAAATACAGTATAATCTACAGACCAGCTAAAAGATGCTGTGTTACTTCGCCTCCCAAGACTTTTTGTTTTTCGTTCAGGTCCATCTGCTTCTTTGGGTAAATTTGCACAGTTGTTTGTGATGGTGACGGGTTACTTGAACTTTTCACCCCACCGTCAAACAACTTCATTTGCCTCACCATTGTCTCTAAAAGAGATGCCTGTGCACAGGCGAGAAAACACACTAACAAATGGGTCTGGTTGCGACTGTACCAGCAATATATAAAAATATCACTAATTCAACACACATAAAAAAAAAAAAGAAAAAAGAACTTGCATTTCTATCAGGATTGAAAAATAACGTAATTATGTTTAAATGTAATTTCACAGACTCCCCCAGCAGAACGATCCTACAGTCGTTTCATCCTCTGGAGACCATGAGTGTCAGTATATTTCAAGGCAATTCATCCAGTAGCTGTCAAATATATTTCCCTGTGGACCGAAGTGGTGGACCAAGTGGTCCTGGACATCGTATGTGGGTGGCCTCCTTCATCGTTCTCCAACTGTCCTCTGATACGTGGTTGTTAACCCAAAACCAGTGGAGGCTGTGTCTGGTTTTGATCTGGTGTTCACATACAGCTGATGTCTGGCTCACTTGTTCTTTAAATCCTTTTGTTTTCTCCTCAAGGTAAACATTTAGAGATTAAAGCATCAGAATTGTGGGTAAAAATGGGGTTAAGGGGAACTGAATGAGTGATGACTGTGATTGCTCTGGACAGCTATAAGTGAAAAAGTTAGAGGCAGGATTAAATTATGTAAATAAAAGAGGTCGGAAAATAAATATTAAAAATAGAAATAAAAGTGAGTTAAGTCCCCGCCTACATACACACAAACACAATTGTTGCCTGTCAGCCATCTAGCTCCTGTGTGTGTGTGGTTGGTAAAAAAATAAAGAAGAAAGACTGTGCATGCCAATATGCATGCTTATGTGTACATATATTTATGCATAATGTACTTTTGAATGTATTACTATGGAGTCTGGAATTTGTGTTCATGCCTGCCTGTTAGCCTGCCTCTACTCCACAGTGAATATGTTTGCCCTGCCACGAACCCCAAGTCGAGCAAATGAATCTTGCTTTACTGCTATTAACGCAGGGCAACCTCATTCACAAGTCGAACACATACTGTACATACACACACATACCACAATAATAATAAAAATAATAAATCGACCCGGGTTTGAGATGGTGTCCAAGGAATCTCATCTCCCCATAAATTATAGCCATAAACTTTTGCCGCTACGCAGCCTAATTAATTCTCGTGCTGCTACACAAAAGGAAATGTCGAGTGACAAATGAGCATCGGACTTGAAAGCTGCCAGGTCTGCAAAACATTTTCCACTCCAATTTATAAGCAATTTTACTGTAAATCATCAACCACAAGTGGCTACTTTAGGGAACAGGACAACGTGGTAAGTGGAGTGACGAGAGAGAGAGAGAGAGAGAGAGAGAGAGAGCGAGAGAGAGAGAGAGAGAGAGAGAGAGAGAGAGAGGCAATCAACGAAAGAGAAAATAAATAAATACAAATTAGAAATACAATATTTACCATGTCATTATAAATCCAATTGCGATATTGTAAGTACAAATTGTAAATATAACCCGCTATATATGGAGATATAAAGTGTTTATTACATAAGGCATTTAAAATCAATAATCATATGAATGAATACAAAATATAACAAATAATTATACTGTCAAATAAATCGTACAAACTCACCTTTAAATTTGTGAGTATTTCATGAAATACTTGTCTATATAGCGATGCATAAACAAAATTATGTCATGTTTTTTACCAAACAAAACTGTTTGTTTTTTTTGTTTTTTTAACTGATATTTTTCTAATTATGATTCATATGACTCATAATTGTGGCCAAGTCTTACTAATTTAGCACTCATCACCTCTGCAAAACAACTGATACATCTGGGAAAAAGCAGCAGGGTTCCTTAACAAATATCATTCTGCAAGAAAACAACAAGTTTTCTTTTGTATTCTCAAAAAAGTGCATTTTTCAGATAGGAGGTTTTGCTCTTCGGCCATCGCCATATCATCTGGCCAGAGAATTTTCTTTTTTTCTTGCTGTTTATATTCTTTATGATGCAAATGATTTAAAAAAATGCACTACAAGAATGTACTACTGTTTTTGTTTTGTTTGTCATTTCTTTTCTTGAGATGCAAATTGTGTTATGCATACCTGAGTTGCATAATGACAATACATGATCCTTGAATCTTTGAATCCTATTAATAGAAACACTGCCGAGCAGTTTAGAATACAATCAGGACATATTTTGGAACTCTTGAACGTTACAGTGCTTATAACCCAGTGTCGTCTGCGTCAATGATCTGGAGAGTAAAGAGTAAAGTCAAATATGTCGTTGGCGTTTCACAGTATCATCCAGAAAGGTGTGTTTGCCATTTTATTGTGTTGATGGCGTCACATTGTCTTGCAGCAAAAGCAATGTTCATTTTTTTCTACTGGGTAACTCTTGTCTTTTTTATTGAGATCTCTGTGCTCTTTGTGGGACTGATATCATAAAACAACACGGATGCAGCTGCAGCTGGGTCTACTTTCTTGTGGGTGCCATCTTTACACAGCTTTACCACATGGACACAGGCAGTCCTCTAAACACCACTAACACATTGCTGAGCTGTACCCAACAGTGTAATGGAAGGCAACTCCTAATGCTGAAAGAAAGCTCACTTTGACTCTGCATTGATCAACACTCCGGACTGATTGGGGCCGATGCAAATAACAGGGCAGTGATGGACAGCGACTGGACTGCTTCAGCCCAGCCTGCTGAAATTAGCCCACATGCTTCCCACCACACACAGACCCTTTATCAATGTCTGAGGCCCCAGGGCCAATTTGAATGTGACTGAGGCACTCAGTGGACGTGACAGTGACGAAGGAGGCCCATTGGAAGCCATGGTTCAATGACTCATTATGGTGGAGGCTACAGGCTGTGTTTTCTGCATTTGATACAACACGAGCCTTTAAAAGCACTAATTGGAGTGTAAATGTGTCCTTTCTCTTGCATCTGCTTTGTTTGTTCTTATCTTGTTACTGAAATGTGCTTGCGTCAGATCAGCCATTAATCTCATTTTGAAGTTTACAGCACATTTTGATAAAGAGGCAACAAGTCAAGAACATCAAAACTGGGATAATGACAACAATCAAAACTATAAAATAACCCTTTGTATTTTCAACAAGACATGTAATTACGTTGTCCTATTTAAAAACTAAATGTGGCATGTCTTCGGCTCAACAGTCCTCCAGACTGCATCGCAGTAAACCTAAATCAAAACTGCTTCCCCAGTCCTGTTCTAACCAGCACAGAAATAACAAGTCTAATTCCTGAAGGCCAAATTATGCTTCAAACTAAGTTGTTGAATCATCTACAAGTGAACCCCATTACAGAAGGCATAATTGGGAGACACCAGTCAACTGTAACTTTCTGGAACAACCAATTTAACAGTTTGCATGGGGACAGTTGGGAGATGTTCCTGCCAATATTTTGTGAAAAAATAATTGCCCCTACCAGTATTTCAGTGAACTCGTTCGCATTATTATGAGAATAAACAGACAGCAAGCTATTGATCCTCTGAGACAGCGCTTCTGAAATATTGAGCAGAATGTGATTTGAGATTTGATTTGGATTATATATTTTACAACTGAAAAGGTGTTTATGGAATAGTTAAGGCTCACCAGCACAACAATCACAAATACCGCTACTGGTTTGAATGTTTGTGATGAAGAGGATTAGCCTGCACTTTATCGTCATTTGTTTGGACAATAAGATTAATACCTGATCAGAAGTATTTTCTGCTGGTTTTGGTTTTATAGGCAGGTAAATGTTTTTCTTGAACTATAATTACTTTATTCCTACTAAATTGTGACTTTATTCTCTTAATATTTCAACTTATTTGACATAATATGTCTACTTTATTCTCCACTTCTCAGCGAACACAGCTCTGTTGGATTGAATATGTGTAAAGGTTTTGAACATGAGAAGAAATCTCAATTGAACACATATGAGCTATTAAAATCCAGAGGTTCAAATATGACTTGATTAATGAATTACATATCATTGACCTGAATATGCACATTTAAAGACGTTACTTCCAATAACAAAAGACATAAAAGAGGAGGGAAGAGTAAATCCCAAATAGTGGTTCCAACACCTCCACCTGGTTGTCTCCTCCACTGGGAACCACAGAATGAAGGGGAGAAGCAGCAGCAGCCACTGATTCACTGTGATCACACCAAAGTGGTGCGCTCTATGAATAATGGCTGTAATTGAAATAAACAATGACCAACCACGATCTTGCAAAATGGATCGTCCTTCTATCAAATATAATCTTTATTCAAGTGAGGCGTTTGCATTAGATTATTCACGTCCCAGTCTGAATAAGAAGGTGACCGTATACGCTTCATCTACACTGTTGCAGTATTGACTTTAATGGCTTTGATGAGGTCATTTACTTATAAAGGTGTGCTTCAAAATGTTAGTATGCTATTTTTTGGCTGTGCATTTCAAATCTAATGGTTTGTCGGATGCATGATCTCAAAGGGAATTGACCCCACCCCCTCCATCAAGCTAGCAGAGCTACAATGGAGCCCACACTGTCACTAACTGCACTCCCTGAAAATTATTTTCTAGTTTTTGGAAAATACTAAAAAGTGATTTCAGAGAGAAGCAGACGGAAGGTCCACAATATGTGTTTGAAGGATACATCCAGGATGTCAAAGAGATTCTTCAGTGAAAACAGGTTCAAAAGATAAACACAGTAGCCTTTATCTTTTGAGTAGTCCTCCTGTGTTGATGAGAGGTCCTGGGACAGAGGCTGCCGTATGTGCACAGATTGTAAAGCCCTCTGAAACAAATTTGTAATTTGTGATTTTGGGCTATACAAAATATATTATACGTCTACAGATCACAGTGTTAAAGTGAACCAGCACATCACCTGGCCCTGGAGACAGAAGACAATGACCTAATGGCCAAAACTACGCTATCAAAGGGTCAATTGAACTGTACCATATCAATATATGATAGAACATCAAAACATCAACACATTTTCAAGCAAGACAGCGGGACATTGAAGTGGAACAGTGACTATTTGTCTTTGTGGCCTCCTCGCGGTTTTAATTTTAATGAATTATTTTCTGTGAAATTCCTGCCGCCTATCTACTCCATTATAAACTTTGGCAAGGGTAAAAAAGGGAATTGCTGTCTAATTAATTATTTCCAGCTTTTGTTTCTAATTAAATGCATGGTTAGTCTACTCTGTTAAGGTGGGTGTGTCTCAACAATGCTGTTTTACCAGTGCAGACACACTTGGTGAGCCTGGTTCTGACTGTCACACCCACGCACCTAAAAGAAACATGATGCTGAGCAGCAGAGCAGAGGAAAGTTTGGAAAGGAAAAGTCAAGGAAAGTTCTTCTGCTGTGAATTCAATACACACTGTAGTTGTCTAATAAAGTGAAGGAATGGAGGCCCAGTGTTTGCCAGATTGGGTCTGTTTACAACTCGTGCTTTTTTTTGCAAAGCAGTGTTTTTATACAGTTGAATGATATGAAATTTGTTTGTGCATGTCACCGTCCCTGCAGCTGCATAGGACGGGAGAACGTCACTGTAAATTTATATGAGACTTACCACGAGCGAAAAGAGGGACCCTAAACCATGTCCTATCTTCTAACTATGATTAATGACTGCCAACTGTCATGCATGCATCAAGAACAGAGCCATACATCATGCAATAACTACAGCTGGCAAATACTGACAAGTACACTGAAGCCATGCCACAGCATAGACCTAATAGCACGTTTCAGTGTTCAAGCTGTTTTGATTTAATATTCAAGTACATGTGTTGGAAATTATTCAATATGTACAATTTTGGCAAAATAGAAAGCAAGAAAAAAAAGTACATGTGCGCATGGATGCATACACGCATACACACTCAGAGACGCACACCTCTATTCTTGTGTAATCCGTCATCTTGCCTATGGTTTTAATTCCTGTTAACTGCATGGTTGCATGCCGCTGCATCGTTCATTCTAATGGAATTGAATAACAGAGCTGCTTGGCTGCACTTGCACAGGCCTGCTTTAATTGGAATGAATGTTTTTTTTTTTTTTTACAAAAATATTCAGGCCAATTTTTCTCAGCTTAAAGACAATGTGTGGCTCAAGTTTGAGTCAGTTTCTCCCTCTCTGTAGCTATGTAAACTATATAAAAATTACATACGTAAACAAATGTCAAGACAATTTGCGTATGCAACTTAAAGTTTTACATTTTGTTTAAATGATGCCACATGTGTAATAATGGTTCTCTGACTTCTGGATTGGACAGTCCATACCAACTGGAGTCTATTTCTGTTTGTATCTGTCTTGATCAGGTTAGATTGACTTGGAATAAGTTTTTGATTGGGTTTGGAATTTTTCACAAATTAATTAATTAATTTGTTCTACATGATTACTTCACTTCACTTCACTTGGAAATAATCTATTCAAGAATCAATTATTATCCTAATAATAAGTAACTACATTTTATTTACTAACTAAAAAAGTGTGTTTAGTGTTTATTCATACTTCAATCCATTTTGGAAAATATAATAGATTTTTGTTTGTTTTTTGTTTTTATCATCTTTTACTACATGGAATATTTGTATTAGTGCCGGATGACTCAAATCGTAAATAAGTGCCGGTTTTATTTTTTGTGAGAGCAAACATGAACCATATTTAAACAATGTTGAGCCAAATATTCCTACATAATTCAGGATTTTAGAGACCTTTTACTTATCTATAAGAGATTGAAAACAACATAATATTGCATGTAAATTCCATTTCCATTTAGTTTTGTTTAGTATAAATGATAAACTCCCCAAAACATATATTTTCTCTTCATTCAGTTTTTTTTTACAATCTCTTATAATTTCCCCCAAAGCATATTTTCAAAGGTTATTGATATCTACAAAGCCTTTTATATTTTGTTTACATGCAGCCGTTCACTCTTTTGTGGTCCTGCTCATTTCATCATCATTGTCATGCTCAAATATTGCTTCTAAATGATCTTATGCATCACTTTGCCCAAAAATACACTCATCCCTATCATTGCTTCCTGCAGGGTGGAGTTTGAGAAAAATTGGCCAGTTGGCCGATACCATTCTCTGCAGATCACTGTGGGCGGGCTTAGGGGCGGACTGAGCTGATGGAGCTGAGCGTTCGCTGAGTCTTACTCCTCATACCAACACTCACTCGTTAGTGGCCAAACCAAGTCCACAGTAGGTGATTTTACACAGGAAATCTACAAAAAACACTTACAACTGAAATCATGATCAGTGCAAGGGGTTTTGATTTGTTGTTCAGGGTGGAGGTTCATCCATGAGAATGCTGTTTGTGTCCTGTGTCAATGTTGACCATGATCTCTTCCTAAACCTAACTAACTAGTTGTGTTGCCTTCACACTGCAGGGCCGTGCACAGGCGCACTGATCGCTCCTGTTGCTAGACATTTAAAGAAAATGGACAAAGAAATTATTTTATACCTTTTTGTAACAAATCATACGAACTGTTTGAGGATACGTTGCTAGGGCGCATAGGCACTTAGGCATCGTAGGTACCTCACAACCCCTGAAATCAAAGGTATAAATGAAGCTTTAAGATCTCTGCTGGTCCACCCTAAAGGCAGGACCCTCCTGGAGAGGAAGACTGGAGTGGTCTATGACATCATCATGATATCACATGTGACTTGAGAGGAGCATGACGCCAGTGAAACAGCAAGGACTCTGGAGAAGAGACTGTATGAACAGTGACAACATCAGCTGTCAAAAGAGGTCAAAGGTCATCAAGTGGGAGTCAATGGAAGACTGGAGAAACATGTCTAAAATGTATTAATTTGTCAGTGGAATGTAGCATAACTTCACATCACAGCAAACCAGGATGTGTTTCACAACTAATGTGATATACTGAAGCTATTGACCTGATGCTCACACAGGAAACATCATTGTTTATTCCTTCCTGTGCTCAGGTTGCTTGCACACTCGCATCACTGTTTGTACACAGAGCACTCAATACTCATCAGTACACACAGTGACAACTTAGGGGCCAGATTAGTGCTATGCAATATCCACCCTCCACCAAAGTGAATTAATTGTCTAATGGCTTTAAATTGATTAGGCATGTCTCAGGTTTGAGTTGCAAATCTCCCTCTAATCCAGGTTTTTCCCTCTCAGGATAAGCATGGGATTGCTTTAATTAGCAACATGGCCATGTGCGTTGGGTACAGTAACATGGCAGCAAACACCTGGAGCTGAAGTTACAATGTGCTTAGGTGATAAGGGCTTTCTACAGCGCTGCATTTAGCCACTTGCTCAAACACACTCAGATAATGCCACAGAAGAAAATGCTAAACTGGCAGAAAACAAAAATAAAAAAATTGCCCAAAAGGAGCTATAAACAGTGAACAATTCTTAAAATGAGAATGCTAAGATTTGGGGTTTTGACTTTTGGGGTTTCCTGATTCTATTTAATGTCACAACCTGCCTCAAAAGTATGTGTGTGACAAAATAGGCCACACATTGTCTATTAATAAGGAAAATGTTTATTTAAGTAAATGGGGTAAACGATACAAAAGAGTGTTTCTGTCAGTATGGATGTAGTGTCTGAGTGAGTGAGGGGTGAGGAGTGTGTGTATGAGTGTGAAACACAAGGGACAAACAAATAACAACATCAGTTGTCGGGCCAGGGGACGAGAGTGAGAGGACATGTCTGATTTCTAACCTCCTGAGCCAACCGACCAATTGCCTGGAGCAAAGGGGAGAACACAGCCAACTACAAGGACAAGATAGGGCCAGCCCCGAGCCGTCACAGTCTGAAAGTAGGAAATGCAGCTTTTTATTCTAGATTTCCCAAGCACAACGCGTCATGAAATTATGGATTATTTTCTTTACACATGTAATGCTTCGTTTTTCGTCCACTTTTAGAGGGAATACCTGGGACTAAATGTGAGTCCTGCTCAGTAGGTTATACTCAATGAAAGTTCCAGAGGCCTGCAATTCGAAGCAGGATTTGGAGTTAAACTTTCGGTTTATCTCTGAGTTATCAGTCCTACGGTGGGGGTCACTTCTTACCAGGATAGATTGCCATGGTAACTTATCCTGCACACCTAACCTAACTAAGAGATCAATTTGTATATAAGCACTGCCTACTGACCAACCAAAGCTCGATGCACGGATTGTGAGATGTTACACAAACACAAATAATTTAAAGTCATAATTCAGGCTAAAAGCAACACAGTTTAAAAGGACATAAAGTAAATAGGACATCTCTCAAAAAATCCCAAACTGTGTGAATGTGTAAATTAACAGGTTTATAATATCACTGCTCCACGGCTGATCTGATTATAATAAGTGAGTGTATTCTGTTGAACAACAACGTTTTAGCCTTGTTAACAGACTTAGTAGCAAATAAAAAATAAATAGTATAGGACATGGCTAGTTCAAAGCTTCATTCAAAACGTTGACATTGGAAATTGATAAAGATTAGGCTACACTAATAAAAACCCTATCAGTATTATTTTGTAGAATTAGATTATAGTGGCAGTTGCGGATTGTTTCCGACTTTTGTTTTTCCAATAGCTCCAGAGCGGTGTAGAAGCAATCTAACAGCGCCATAAATGACATTTACACAGCCACAATAACACAAAATCTTTACACATTCTCCTTGGACATATTCCTATTTTTACTGATGTGTATCAGGTTCTTGAGCCATAGGTTGCAGTGTGACATGTCGGAGTCATGCCTTAAAGTTCGGCAGACTGTATGTATTGCCTTGCGTTATTTTACAGGTACTTTTATGTATGCTGTGGGTGATTATAAGATGTGAGGGTTAGCGTCCAAAATGCTTTGAATTAAGTTTTAGTGGGATCACGGTTGTTAGGTTTAGTAAAGCTAGATAACATATCCAGAATATATAAATGTGTCCTGCTGTGGAAAAGGGCTGTAAGAAAATCCTTCCTAAGGTAAGGCTGATGGTGGAAGTGGAAGCTAAACCCACATCAACTTAGTTTACACACACATTTAAGATGATATAAATAATTGTAAGGGAAATCCGTAAAATTCATAACCAATAGACCCCTTTACATTTTGTGCACATGCAGTTTGTCAAACGAGCAGAGATTGACACGTGTTGCTGGACTTTCGTAGGGAAACGCACAAAAAAGAAGGAGTAAGTATTTCGTTAGATATCGTTGTACAAGGATACTTTGCAGAGTGCAACGGGTTGTGAAGTTATGCAAGAGCTTTAACCACCAAAGAAAGTGACTTTTCAGATCGTTGTGCTGTTAGTGAGTGGGAAGCAAGTGGCCCCATATTTAGCGGCCAGATAAATATACATATTTGGTTCTAAAAACTAATGTGTGGTATTACAGCAGCAAGAAATTACAAGCATTCAAGTCACCAGATACTTACAACTACATTATCTGTGGTGAGGTACAGAACGTCAAATAGCATGACAGCTGTTGGAAACACGAGCAGAACATGTAGGTGTCCTCATAAATCAATCGATACATATTCATCTGTGTTTAATATCTATGCAAACCATTTGCCACCATATGCTCCTCCACGAACACATTTGGTTGGAAGTCACCAGTTAACATGGTCACTCTTTAACCAGAAACACCTGTTGCTCTGAAACATCATGATCCTGTTAGAATTCTGTAGGACTTCAGTCCGCTGTAGGAATATCGATTCTGACAACTCAACATGCAACAACCACACATTTTGATGGGAAAAGGACTGTACTTGTTAAGTGTTTTTCTAGTCTTCCGACCACTCAAAGCTCTCTAACACTACACGTCATCATTCACCCATTCACACTCATTCATGCACTGATAGCAGGGGCTACCATGCAAGATGCCAATTGCCCATCAGGACCCTAACTAACCATTCATGCCCAAACATACACCGCAGGCACAGCTTTTGGTAGCATTTTGGGGTTAAGTGTCTTGCCCAAGGACACATCGACATGGACTAGTGAACCACCGACCTTGCTCTACCACTGAGCCACAGTTGCCCACAACTGATGCTGGTAATAATTTTATTTCAGTGTTTAAAGCTTGCTTACTTCTATGGATGGATGGGGCAAAATGATGCTTCTGTTGCAAAAGTTTAATTTTTCAACTCTCTGCAACCAGAAAAAAACAACTAATTATCAGCACCTTGCCACACTGATGGTGTTTGAGACATATTGTGTTGTCCTCCCATTGAAAATAATTAAAAAGATACTGGCCTCAGGTGAAAAAAGAAAATACGTTGATGGACATGGCCCTTCAGTGTAACGTTTCTTTGAGAGGATGTTTGGACTCAATAGCAAGGCCCAGGAGCAGAGGAAGTAAGATTAGAAAAGTTTGAGGTTTGCTAATCGAAATTCACAAAAGGAAACAGATAAAAAAGGCAGAAATAATTAATTAGCATGTGAGCAAACAAGAACAGACAGCCATATGCCTATGGTGGCACTACATATGATCTGGAACGGGATTAGTGTTGGAGACCAGGTATATATACTGGGCAGCTAATGAAGGAATTGGCAGGTTGGGATCAGCTGACTGGGGAGAGGCAGGAACCGACTGAGAAACCCAAAGACAAGCTCAAGTCAGTATTACCATATATAGTCTGAATGTGTTGGTTTCTCGCTCATTAAAAGGTGCTGAGTTCAAAATTCGGAGCATATCTAGTGCCTCCACATGGCTCCCAACATGCTGAAGGCTGCGCTTGGCAGCTCGCAGCTAACGGTGCTTACAGCACTAACAGTGCAAACAAAGGTAACAGTGCTGACAAAAGTAACAGGAGCCCCTTTCACACAGCCTGTTCAAGACAGAACTGTTGCACCGCTATTCCGCCTCACGGTTCTGTTGGAAAGGCTGAATGAGGTGGACCAAGTTTTTCCACCGATTCGGCAGCAGTTAGTTATCGTGCCGAGCTAACACCTGTGTGAAAGGCACAGTCGGTGGAATGGGTATGATGTGTTATTTGTGAGCCCCAACTATCCCAAAAAAATAAAATAAAATGTTAGCAGCAATTAGGCTTGGCGCCGTAGCGCGAGCCTCTGCAGATGGCACGTGAGCTCAAAGCATGAACGGAGGCATTTCTACTCTATGCGCTGTTCATTGCATTATTCTCTGAAACACCAGAGAATGTAAAAAATAAATGAACTGTGAAGAATCAAAAAGACTAGTGTAGCCCAGAGATATGCCCACAGACTGTAGGTGTAAACGACAAAAAGACATAAACCAATGCCGAGGAGGGATTGTAATTAACTGTGAACTCATATCTCATATTCATGAACTAATTTATTACCTTTATACAAGCCCTGCAAACAAACAAATCAAGTATTACATGCATTAGAAAGTAGAAAAAGGTTGAATATCCTGTAAACAATTTGATTTTGGCTACAAAATATTTAATCAAATGAAGATTTTTATCACCTATTGTTTCTGAAGCATCTCAAAACGAATCGGCCTTCTTTGTATAATCCCTAGACATGTAAACTATCGGGGACAGCCACGTGATCGCGCGTGTGCCAGGTTACAAAAATTCAGAGGTGAATGACCAAGCGCCTCAACCACGTGTGAAGCTTTCGTGCGCGATACACCAACCGAGTGCGAGTATAAACTCAGCTTTACCCTCCGTGCAGAGAATCTTAACACCGCCATTATTATATAAGTTGCTGCTGTACACATAAGTTATTCGAAACACAAGATGCCAACACTGTTGTGCTAAAGGTCAAGTCTGTTTTGCTCCCATGATGCTTGCCTACTTACTGAAATTACTCCCTGGGATTGGTTCAGTGTGAAGAAACAAAGCTGGTCTCATGGCGGATCTTCTTTATGGCAGTATTGCCATCGGGTCTAATGTTTAGCTGAGGGGGAACCGGAGGGAGGGCACTACGAAGTCGTCATATCAGTTGTAACCGCCGTAGAGCGGCTACCTCCCACAGTCCAAAGATATGCAGGTTAATTGTTGACTCTACATTGTCCGTAGGTGTGAATGTGAGTGAGAATGTTTATCTCTCTGTAAGTGTCTGCCCTGTGATAGCCTGGCGACCTGTCCAGGGTGAAACCTGCCTTCGCTCAATGTCAGCTGGGATCAGCTCCAGCACCATGAATAGGATAAGCCGTTACAGATAATGATGATATTTTAATGCTCTGAATATCATATAGAAAACCTTTAAAATACTAATTCAGACAAAGGGCATTTCCAAACAACATTGAAACAACCTATTCATAAAAGCAAATACACCAGCCAAGCAAATTCTAAACAGATTTTGCACTTAAGTGTGTATTCCATGTAATATCACGGTGGGAAATTGCCAGAGCAGTCATACACAAACAACTCATTGAGAAAACCCTTGCCCTGAGCAAAAAACACAGCAGTTGGTCTCCAATATGTGAATGACAAATGAATATCACTCAGTGGGTCAGATGGTGTAGACACACTCCATGCTCTGTGCTAATCAGGCCAACCTACAGACCTCACATACCATCAGGACATCCTCCAGGGGGAAATTAGTACTTTCCACTTTGCTAAACGACTATACTTTCCTCCCTGGGTGAACGCATTGTTTGTTACATGGGCAATTTCTTTATGTAAATTGCACAACAATAGGTTACATACCAATTATGAGTAAAACATTCCGTTTTCTACTGATTCTGGAAAGAAAATTAGAGGTATACATGTATGCCTATTTTCACAGGAACAAGCTACGCTAAAGGCAGGAACAAGCTCACTATGTACCATTATTTGTTCATCAGTTAAAGGTAAAACTGTGTTTTTAGTTAGCTACCCGGTAAACTTGTGTCAAAGAATGTCAGTGTCAGTCTCAAGATGGCAGCTATTGACTAAATTTGATATCTACACCAGTGTACATTGTAGGCTAACTAGCTACAGAAGTAACTATGTAAAGCTTGCATTTCTGAGTTAATATCAAAAGCAGTAAGTCTTATTACTGCTATATCACCCGCTATCATTTCCCTGCATGAGTATAGGGTTAACCAATCATCAGATATCAATAGTTTCAATAAAAAACTGAACATTTTAACCTTAATCAAGGTTGAATGTATTGCATACTTGCTGTATTAGAATGCATCCGTTTTAGCCATTTTAACTGGCAAGTGTATACTGGAATGGAGCTTATAGTGGTTGGCATTATGAGCTCTGTTTGGCTGTTATTTCTCATCCTCTAATTTCACTAACTTTATAAATCTAAAGCAACCGAATCAGGAAATGGCTCATCTTGGATACGTCCCCACTTAAACTAACCCTAACCCACAAATTACATCTTACTTTAATGTAATGGAGCAACTCCAGATTCTGTAGCCTGTTGACAATAGCTGATTTAAGTCTTGCTTTGACTGACCAAGAAAGACTCTCAACCATGGTCTTTGTCACTGCTCGCATTGATTTGTTTACACACTCTTTACCAGTTGTAAGATTGTTTAATGCATCTCCAATCAGGGCCGTACCATTGAGCACAATCAGATCATATCCTGGGTCATTTTCCTGGTGGGTATGTTATAAGCTGAATCAAGTATTTTTGGACACAAAGTGTCATTACTTTAGCGTAGTTTATGAGACTAGTTTATTCCCGGCAGTGTGGAGAAGCCAGCATTTTGTTTTTCATTGAAACACTTCGCTCAATAATCAAATATGACAAATTGAAATATTAGGAAGAACCTTCTGTAAGTCATCTGGTCAGTGGGGAAACACCAGTATTTTTAAAATGGTTATAATAAAATACTTTCCAAACTGTACATGACACATTTGCTTCCAAAGCCACAGGACCACATCATATTTCACTTAATTTCTTTAATTACCTGGGCAGCCAGTTTTCTGGACACAGAAAGACTAAAAACTAAATTATATTCATGCAGGAATCACTTATTATCTGCATAAGAATATTATTTTTATCTGTTTCCATCCATTATTTTTTTTGCCTTTTCCCAAGATTACATGGTGACTTTGTTTGACTTTCTCTAGATGGGATTCAGCTTTGCCTATTCAGTTATGGTGGCTGCTCATATTTACATTTCTTCTTCTGTGTATTCAACAAAAAACAAAATCTGTGCAGTAAATTATTATCTCTTGAAAAGAGCTATTAGGGTTTGGATGTTCAGAGAACGAAAGTTAGTTTTTGTGGTCTGGCTATAAGTTGAATCCCTCCTGAATAATACCTCTAAGGCTTCATCCACACTAATAAGTTTCTGTTTAAAACCGGAAATTTAAAACCATCTTTGTCCACACGGGCGTTTCATTATCGTTTTCAAAAGGATTTCAATCCATACTATGACATGACTATTCACGTACACTGGGCATGCAGGTCCCGGTGTAAACAGGAAGTAGATTGGTTGCTTAGTTATGGAAAATATGACAGAGTAATGTAGTACTCTTTAACAATAAAAGGTCAGGCTTAATACTTAAGATCTCACTCTATAATTGTCCTCTATATACTCAAACAATACATTTTCAAACTTCGCAACAGCAGATCTTGCTCAATAGCTCTCTTACACACGCACATCACATTTACTGTAAATGGATACTTACAAATCAAAGTTTTGTTAAATTATGCTACTAAATTTGCTCAACAGACATCTTGTTTCCCCTCAGTTTTTTGTTGTCTCACTCGTAGCTCTGCTGGTGGTTGAGGTTCCTGTCGCACTGGACAGCATTTATGCTTTTATTCATTTACAGTTTCTTTGTGAACTTCAGAATAGTTGTGAAGAACAAAATAAGCATTAATAAGAAAAGGAAACCCTCCTCAAAGCTGCAAACCGTGACTTTTGCTGATAACGCCGCTGGACACTCCGCTCGCTAATCGCTCAAATAACAGCTTGCTTCCTCGTCATGTAGACAGTAGTAGAATTATAAAATGCAGAAATGAACAGCACAACAGCTGCTAGTATAGACAACAAGATTGGAAATGCCTGCAATCTGATATCCATGTTGAATTAACCATTGGTAGTCAATCGACAATCAAGGTTGTTGTCGTTTGTTTCCTTTCTGCGGCCTCACGATTTAGGGAAGGACACGTCATGTCTGCTAAGACCCAATCGAGTAGCAAAAATGGGTGTCTACGTCATCGTTTTCAAAGGTCTCCGGCTCTGCGCCTGTCCACACTACCACACAACCCCGGAGTTTTCACACTTACACGGCGTAGGTAGCGTTTCCAAACCCCTCTGTTTTTGGGCCTTTAAAACTCAGTAGTGTGGACCCTAGGCGTAAACGTAGCAAATTATATGCATTTCAAAATGGAAACGTAGTAGTGTGGATGTAGCCTAAGAGGAAATCCAACATTATTTGTAAAAGAAAACGCCCCAAGAACATGACCTTAATAATAAAGGGATTGGTCCTGAACTTAAACATCTCCTTCTGTCTTTACTCGGAGGAGGAGGAAGAAGTGTAAAGAATAGTGAGGTAGCAAAACAAACAGCTCGTCAGTGGAGGCCTGCTTATCAGGCTGCTACATGACGGTGTATCACCCACTCGCTGAGTGTTGAGCCAGGGAAATGTGGCTCAGCGATCAACCAACCTGCTCCATTGATTAACAGCGTTTTCTCATTCCTGGCCAAGAGATTGGCTTCCCCCAACATGTGTTGTTTGTTTGAGGAGAGACGAGGACCGGTGCCATGTGTTTGTGTGCTTACGTGACGTTCGCTCCGAGGAGAGGGTACACTTCCAGCTGAGCCACTCTGCATTTAAAACTAGCAGCCAAATGCTCCTCAAATGGAGAGGCGTTCACGAAGAAAAAAAAAACCTATGGGTTTGAACGAAAGTATCTCAGTGCTCGCCTGCTGGGTGTGATCTTCCTATTGGCTCAATATTTTGGCCCCTGTTGTATCCTAAAGTACCATTTTGTACATTTTGCACCCCCCCTCTAAGCATTTATCCCCCTGTCACCCCCTCTCATCTCACGCACACATGCACATACCGTACACTGACTTTGGATCCCAGTGGGTGTGTGGGCTATTCAAACGTCCTGACTCAGAGATTTAAAATGTCATTTAAAACCCATTCAATGCTGTTAAGGCTTGCTTTATTTTTCCAGCGTTGGACTACAAGGTCAGTTTGCACCAACAGCTGATGAGCGATCAATAGGAATTTGAATTTAAAGAGCCGTGGCCCCGGGGGCGGTCAGCCGCCGGTGCATGGTGTTACCACAGGGGGGGCTAAGCCCAGGGGCTCAACAGAGACCTATATCCTTCCACAGACCCTCAACCCCCACCTTCCACCCCACATCCCCAAGCTTGGTTAACTCTCAAGACCATGATTAATTCATGGTGGATTACAGTCTGGAGGCAGGGGAGAAAACTAGGATTGCATATATGGTCCTAACTGCACATGCCGGGTTTGAGAGATAAAGGTTCCCTCAGATTCATGCCACAATCCCATCGCCCGAGTCGTTTCCCTACAAGTGTGAATAATTTTTTCATCCTTCCTGCGAAAGATCACGCCTCAGTGTTTGGGCTCCTTGATTATTATTACGGCTATGTTCACCGAAATAAGTTTGGAAAAGTCCCTCCCAGCTGTCAGACCGCACGGCCAGAACAGCAAGCTGCAGGGAATAATAATGTAGGAGCAGGCTAATAAAAGCATAACAAGCAGGAGAGCTGCGGTCACAGCAATTTCATCATTGTCCTTCACAGTTGCACAGCTAACTGCTTATGATTAGTCGACGACCTCGAGTAACTGAACAGAAGACTCTGAGGCCGCAGCCAAAGTGGCTGAGGAAAGAAGTGGCAACGACATAAATTGTGAATGCGCTCCCCCTTGTGTCAGCTACAGCAAGCCGGTCCACACTGCTGGGAGAAAAGTGAAATCAGCAGAAAAGTTTTTCCTTCTCTGTTCAAACCCTGGCTCTGTTTTTCTCTGAATCGTTCTTCGAGCCATCGGGATCTGGTGCAACGCTGCACGCAAGGAAATGCAAGGAAAAAAAGAAAACCGCTTGTTGACATTTTAGGATTAGCATCACACAAGTCACACTTCAAAGCATGACTCTGTAGACTCTGCTTCCACGCTCTCATTCGGACTCCTTTTTTTTTTGTTCTTTGTTTCTTTTCACGACTTTCCACCAACTGCCGTTTCAATTTCACTCAATGTTTTTGAATAACATTAATCAGAATTGTTAGCCTGTCAACACGTCTGCAAAGGCCAATTATTTTACATCCACGTGAATGGAAATGTAGACATGTAGACAGAAAGCGTTCATTATGAAATGAGTGACACTGGCCTGATAAGTACCTCACAGGAGCCCTGTGATATACGGCTGCACTGACACCGCGTGACACATAATACACTGGAATGTAAGGATATACCGTAAGATAGCTGCTCCACAGAAAATATGTTAAAAAATTCATAAGTATATTTTCTAGTTTTATTAAAAACACATTTTTGTCAACATGTTGTATTTATACAGTGAATGGTCTAATATGCACTGGAGGTCACATAAGCTTAGGTTTATTGGAACAATAAAAGACATACCATGGGGGCTTGATATTCAAAGAGATGTAGCAGCTACTAGCTGCATATTTGACCATCAATTTTTAATAGTTTGGATTTTTCTCTTTTGAAGACACAAAAATAAAACCTGTCTAAGTATGTTATATTAACAATTTTATGAATGTATCGTCAGCCGACTAAAAAATTAAGAAGTCAATCACTCCTTTTAACACTTACATTTTGTCTCAACACGTTCTGCAGATGATGGTGCAAAGCACTTTAACAGTATTTGTGCTATTTTTTTTTATTTGGCAAATGTCTACTTTACTCATGTTTTTATTGTTTTTTTTCAACCTTTTTTTGTAAACAACATCTTGTACAAACTAGCACAGTGAACCACAACCCCAGCAAATGTGTTTTTATCTCCATACAATATAAATGAAATCAATACAAAAGTTTGGTTGGTTGCTTGGAACATTTTTATATGGATCGAGAGGTTCTAAAACATGGTTTTCGAGACTTCTGGACTCCTGAATTAAATAGATTACGTAAACAGTTGACTGCTCTAAGTCCCATTTAGAACCCCGGTAAAAGAATTTTAGAAGGTAGACTTCATTTCAACATTTCAAGTTCACTTCCATTTTAAATAAAGGGTTTGCAATCCGTAGAGGGTTTTTACTATTTGCCTTTTCAAGGCGGCCTTCTTCAGATTTGGTGGAAATTCTGAAATCACAAAAAAAAAAGAAGAAAAGAAACAAATAGTCCAGACGAAGGGAAAATTGTCATTTCCTCTGGCCTTCGGAAACATGGTGTCAAAAAGGTTAAGTGTCAATATGGCAGAGCCTTGAGAGGCAAAGAGGTCTGAGGAGCTTCTGAATAAATACAAGGGACAAGGCTCGTGCCTCGAACACAGTCTGAACGCCGCTCAGCCTTCCTACAGTCCCAGGTCAGCACACGATCAACCCTCTGCCCCTTCATTCTCTCTGTAAAGCTATTGAAGTCTTTGACAGTAGCTAATGATGTTTTCGTGTTCGGGACATACTATAGGAGATTTCCAAAGGGTTGTTTTTTACCCCACCGGTGAGTGTTAGGGGGTTTGGTCGCTATGCCGGGCCACTGACAGGAGTCAGGAGGGGTGACAGGGTGCCCCAGGGGCCCAAAGAAAGGAGGGGGGAGGGGTAAATGGGGGGTAGTTCAGCAGTCTCGCCCATTTTTTTTTGTGAGTCCAGTTTTAGATGCAGGGAAGGGGGGGGGGTCGAAGGAGGCAAGTTAAACACTCAAACACAATACTGAAGACAATGTTTTTGAGCATTATGCCAGATACGCTTTCCCCACAAAAAAGATCAACAAATCAACTGGCAAAATAAATAAATAAATATGAAAACACAAAAAGAAAAAAAGAAAGTTCAATGGCGTTGCCCTAACCCTGTCGATATCCATTTCCCTTCTCGACCCATCCCCCAACACCACCAAACCTCACCACCCTCCGTTACAGAATCTCTCATCGGTAGAGTCCACTCTCTCTAAAAGCTACCACACAGTGCCCTCGTTCATTTCCGAGGGCGGATGGGACAGGTGGTTGTTGTATCCGCTGCCGTTCAGCGACAGTGAGGTAAAGGGCGGACTAGGGCCGAACACCTCGGAGGAGATGCTGTGCAGGGGTCCTGGGATGCCGGGCTCTGGGCTGGGAGAGTCCCCCGGGTGGTGGGACATTATATCAGAGAAGCGCTGCACCTCGCTGGAGGGGTGGTGGCCCGGCAGGGGGTGGTCCATACCTCCGAGGGGGGTGCCCGTGGGGCCTGATGAGGGCACGAATGGGAGATCGACTGGGGTCTGGGCCTGCGACGACGGAGGCCCCTGAGGGAAGAAGTCATAGTTCCCTCCCGGGCCGTAGTACTCGCTTTGATAATCTGCAGATCCAAGACGAGTAGAAAAAAATCAACGTTAGCCATAAGAACAATGGGTGTGCAGAAATGATTCCGGAGACATTGAGGAATTCATTGAATATACATAGCTTGATTTGTATTAGAGAGCAAGAGAGACCCTCGCCGTACTACATTAGTCACAGAGCACGTTACACTTAAATCAAAACTTCAATTGGGTGGGGAGAACAACGTGGCCACAAAATTAATTAAAATGGGGGCCATTTCATCAGCGATTCTACCTACTGAGACCGATTTTTTTTCTTCAGTTCAGCAGAATATTATTAGACTTTTTGCTTCTGCCGAAAGGACAAAGGCCCGAGCGCAAATGGAATCCTCTGAAAAAGATCAGATATTTCAAAGCATCTGAAGGAAGAGGGTGGCATCAAATCACTGAGATGTAAACTAACTTCACGTAAACCTAAGTCACTGTCCCTGATTTCTAAGAGCTGATGGACGAGCTCACCCAAACTGAATAATTCACAAGTGATTTTTTTTTTTTTTTTTGCAAATGTAAGAGCCTTACTATTGAATATCCAAAATTGCCATAATGTTAAGCAAGAGGTGGAAATCACTGCATAGTGTTTATTTATTGTTTTTATTCATTTTTATTTTGTGTACTAAATCAACATGAATATTTTTGGTTAGACCAGCTCAGAAAGCTGAACCTTTACAGGCCTAAATGGTGCTGTATTTCCTTTAGGTGGCAGCGCCTTACATTTATTTTTTTTACAAATACCTTTATTTATATAATTCAACACCTGCTGATTATGTACACATAGATAAGCCTTATTGCATTACATCAGGATATGACAGGAATGTAGAAAATAAATAAGGAAACATACAAATAATATTTTGAACATTATGTTAAATACATAGTGCCTGAAGACAAGTCACAGACAGGAAATCCGCAACAAATATGATTTTAACATGATTTAAAAAAAAAAAAAAAAACGTTTCTTGAGAGAAAAACGCTTTCCAGGAAATAAAAAAATATATTTTCTTTGACAAAAAATGATAGTGTACGCATACCTCCATAGTAGGAGAAGGGCCCGTTGGGGATCAGCTCCCCGGGCTCCAGCCGGTCCACCAGCGTCCTCATCCGCCTCGGGCTCCGGAAAAACGCGTGCCTCCGGGCGCCCAGCGCGCTCAGCTGCTTCATGCGCCTCTCTTTGGAACGTCGGTTCTGGAACCAGACCTGAACACACACACACACACACACACACACACACACACACACACACACACACACACACACACACAGCTCATGTCACTCAGGGAACATGCGAGAGGCTTCTGACGCCATTTTGATTGCACGTCAATATTGTGAGTGGGAGATGGGAGGAGAGTGAGAAATGGAGTTGACGGCGAGGTGAGGGGCTGCTTTGGTGGGATTTCTTTGGCGGCAGAAATATATATGAATAAATATGTTTTTAAAAAAATGCACGTCGCGGATTTGTTTTGAAATCTGCAAATACACCTCACTGTGTAAATTCTCCGCCGTACAAAGCAAAGTGTAATTAGGTGTCATGTTTACCTTGGCAGCTGCACCGCGTTGGCTTCTTACGAGAGTAAATAACCGGGCTGTCTGTGTGTTTTGCGGCGTGCGTGATGAGCCGGTGCGTTAAATCCGCACGGCTCTGCGGCAGAGAGAACTGCGCCCAATTATCGTTACAGGAGCAAGAGTCACATCTAACCTCCCTAATGATCTTTTAACCCTCCATTTACTCCGACCGAAGGCTGCAGCAGCGGGGGCTTAAAATCTCCAATTAATACTTAATAGGAGGGTTGTTACCAATATATTACCGGGCTCTTGGAGGTTATCATTTCCTAATCTATAGGCCGGCTTCCTATAATTACGCGCTTCCCTTTCCCCCATCATGCTCATACATATTAGATACCCTTACTTCGCCACTTTCACTTTATCGCCATCAATCTGCTGTGCTGAACCTTTACCTGTGGTCTGCCCCGCGGCCGGGTCCACCTTATGATAAAAAATAAAAAAAAAAACTAAAACTAAAATATCTGCTTTCCAGTTAGTTCTGCTTTTTCCGGGAGTTGGTCTGTTATTATTCCTGATGGGAGATTTTATTTTGGCTCAAGAATTTATAATTCCCAATTGTTCCCTATATCAATAATTTGGTGCCACGTTAAATAATGGCTTTCACATTTTTTTTTGGGTGGGGGGACAACAACAACGAAGAAACAAAATAAAGTTGTATAATAATTGTAATAATAATAATAAAAATAATAATAATAATAATAATAAAAATAATAATAATAATAATAATAACAATAATGTTTTGTCAGTTGCCTGTCTTGCTCTTTGTTTAACTTAATGTGGCCCTTCAGAGTTCCGAGGAGACAATCTGAAGACCCTTGAAACAGATTTCTGTCTTTCCACTTGGCTGGCTTGCTCACAGCATGGCTAAACGTGGTCGCAAAACGTGATGGCAGCGCTGTGCCAGGACTCCCAGCGCTCCCAGCAGCCCGGCGCCAGTTGGCGACTTTGCCCCGTCGCCAGCGCCAAGAATCAAAAATACCCATATAAATTACCCGTTTCCAAATCAACCCTCGTGCGTCGGCCAATCTTTGGCCTAATGAATTCAATGTGACCGCGCAGTTTGAAGGCAAGAGGCCTCCTTTAAAGAGGGGTGAAGGATGTGAGGGGGGGGTCGATGGTGGGGGAGGTGGAGCCTCTCTGATGAGTTGAGGCCTGCACGGTCATGGCAGTCTGGCAGCTTGGCAGGGACATTTTTTTCCATAAAATATAAGCTGTTACATCACACCTTTTAATGGGTGCGTAACACCCCATAAAACAGAAAAGGCGCGAGCCCACCTCCTCGACCCGTGGGTGTCCCATGAATATTATTTCTATAATACTTCAGACAGAATCAGAAGATCCCCGTTTTTATGATTTACAATTGAACCGTTTAGAAATAATTGGGGATAGTGAGAGCTACAATTACAATGGTGGTTGTTGTTTCTGGCCACGCAGAGAGCCCCGCCCCCTCCCTCCCGTTCTCGTAAATATAGACTACATATTTATTTGGTGGTTAATGAATGAAGTGAGAGTGAAAGGAGGGGGCGAATCCAGCAGAGCGTTATCAGAAGGAGGTGCCTTTACCTGGATGACCCTCATGTTGAGGCCGGTCTCCTGGGCCAGCTGCTCCCTGATGTGCCTGGTGGGTTTGGGGGTGGCAGCGAACGCCGCCTTCAGCGTCTCCAGCTGTTTGGCCTTGATGGTGGTCCGCGGGCCGCGCCGCTTCCCGCCGAGGTTCTGGTCGTCGTTCTCGTTATTAACCGTCTCCTTGTCGGACAGGGCGGCTATCTCCGTGTCCTTTAGGACCACGTCGTCCTGTAGCTGGTCTTGAGAGTCCGGTGATAAGCTGGGGTCGCTGCATGCCGTTACTAAAGAAAGGACATGTGGACATTGGAATAACCAGAGAGCCATTCTCCCAAACATGTGAGATATTATCCAGTCATAAAGAACGAGTGGTGCAGTGGTTCATTAAAGGTGGCTGAATTATGACCTCCACTCGGTGATTCAAACTAGCACCAACATGAATACAACATAAATGAGCTGCATACATATATATATATATATATATATATATATATATATATATATATATATATATATCACATGTAAAGACGGGGACATTCACTTATAAAAATCAGCTGATGTGTTTTTTTTTCCTCTGTTAAAGATACTTTAAAATTAAATACAAACTGCAAACCAACGTAATAAAAAATCCCCACATGACGGATTATGGAGCACGCGTTTACATTAAATACCCAACTATCTTGCTGAGAAATGAAAAAAAAAAAATATATATATATATATGTATATATATATATATATATATATTTGAGAACCGAGTGAGCAACAGACAATGGACTGTGAGCGGTGTTGAATTGTATTCTCTGAATGCCGTCTAAGTCCTGGTCATGGAAATGATGAAGCCACTGCGGGGCTGAACACATCACATCCATCACAATTTACCCGGGCCTTGCCTCGCGCGCGCGCGCGCACACACACACACACACACGCGCACACACGCACCTGAGAGGAGGTTGGAGTCTTTTACACTGGCATTGTTTTGGTAATCGTCTTTGCAAACGAATTTGTTCTCGTCTATGATGTAGAGCTCCTCTCCGGTGGAGAGCTGCTTGTTGCACATCATGCAGGTGAAGCAGTTGAGGTGGAACACTTTGCTGCGGGCCCTCCGGACCAGGTCGTTCGGAGAGATGCCCTGCGAACAGCCGCCACACTTCGTGCCGAACCTTCTGCGGGAGGAAGAAGGAGATGGTTATTTTTTTTGTGTGGTATAAAATACATATTATACACACATCATAAATATTAACATCAACGCCCCATTCAGGTTTGGTGGCCAGGCGGAGATGATGGGGACAAAAGGAGCCGTGCTGAACAGAATATAGACTCAGTTTAACAACATCTTTACGAGGTTTATAATAAAGTGTAGACATGAATTATACCTATATTCATCGTTTAATCTCTTTTCTTTTCTTTTTTACATAAAAAATGTGAATCTATAGATAAACTCCAGTTTCTTATTATATTACAATCAGACTGAAACTTTAAAAAACGCTTTTTGGGCTTGTGGTATTTCCTGAATTAAGACTTAATAAATAACAACAACAATAATAATAATAATACAATATTTCAAATTCTGTTTTCGTATTATATACAAAGTATAAATATATACATAAGAACACATGGCTAATGACGCTCTATAAATACATAATTATCAAATAAATTGCAGGGTTGTTGCGCAGGAGCTGAATCTTTAAATGTTTCTAACATTTTTAAATAATAACATGTTCTCTCCCTCCACCAGAACCCATTGGACAACTATGTATATAGACCTGCTGGCGGAAGTTGTTTGAGGGAATTTCTTAAATATTATATCTCTATATTTCCAGCCTTTTTGCGTTCCTTATAAAACCACATATGTTGATATACAGGACGTTTTGCAAGAGGATGAGATCAAGTAAAAGTAGCGTTTTAGTTGATAGTCTCGCGCAGAAGGCTGCTTTGGAATAATAAATGCCCGTCCTGCTTTGACTTCACGGTTAAACAATGTGTATTGAGTGCTGTGCACTGCTTGTTGACTGCACGTCTGTGATTGCATTGTCTGCGGACTTGATCTTTTCAACTAGTTTACTATTCAAATCCACTTATCACGTCCTCCTCAGTCGGACTGAGCAAACACACCGGGCAGCGGCTCCTCTGGCCGGGTTTGATCCTGTGCGCTCCCCCGACTGCCTGCGCGCTGTAAAAAAACACACCCCAAGTGTGATTTCCTCGATATCCTAACACACACACACACACACACACACACACACGCACACACACACACACACCCCTCCCCTCTCTCCCCGCTGAGAGCGAGTGCACAAGCGTTTAATGTTGCTGCCCCTCTTTTGTTGTTGTTTAGCATAAGAATCCAAATTAACAAGCTTTTAATTACGCGCTCCTAATCAAAGCTTATCGCCTCCAAGTCCTCACTCACGCCTTCAGGCACGGACAGGTCGCTTTTTCCATTTATTTAGAGAATAAATAAATGCAGCAGAAACTCTGCGTTCACTAGAAGGACTTGTAATCCTGTATGTGTGTGTGTGTGTGTGTCTGCGTGTGTGTGTGTGTATGTGTGTGTGTGTGTGTGTGTGTGTGTGTGTGTGTGTGTGTGCAGTCAACAGATGTGCTTTTTTTTTTTTCCTATTTGAACTATTTGTCTGAAAAAGCACGAGAGGCAGTCTGGGTTTTTAATAATTACTGGCATTAAGTCAATCGTATATAAATAGTATCCAACTCATTTAAAAGTTGTAACTAATATAGAAGACCCAGAGAATGATCTGCACTCATAAGACTTTAAATGATTCTCAGCTAAATATAATGTTTGGCCTTAAATGATACATTTCCCCTCCGTTTGTATTAAGTGCCTCATCACTATTTGTCCTGCTATTTAAATGCCTTTCGGCTATAATGTCCTTCTGCTCCCACAGTCCAGCTCCTGACATGAAATCAGACACATTCATAAACAGAAACACAGCTGATGAGTTCTTCTGTCTCCTTCCCCGATCTTACCTAAAGAAATCATTTTTGCAGTACAGTCTCCCCTCTCGAGAAAAACATTTCTCTGTCAAATTACATTTGCACTCGCAGCACTGCACGCACTTGACGTGCCAGGCTCTATCCAGCACGTTGAGCAGAAAGCGGTCCAGAATAGGCCTCTCGCAGCCGGCGCAGTGGACCATGGCTTTGGTCGGGCTACAACCCCACAAATGAAGCGCGCGCGCACACACACAAACAGAATCAACAGCACAGGCCGAGCATTGACCAAGTATCTGCTGTTTCCCTCCTCGAGCCGCCTGAAGCTCCCGGGCCAATGTGCGCGGAGAAGCCAAGTGGATCAGGTGTCACCACAGTTTTCTCCCTGCATGCGTAAAAAGGCTCAGCGTCCAAAGAAACACACGTCCTCTCTCTCAGGTGGAAAAGCCAAAAAGGAGAAAGAAAAAAAAAAAATCAGTCCTTTACTGGATCCGGGGGAAAACACAGGATTCAACCAGAAGGTAGATTTCAACACGGGCAGCTGAAGATCGGCTCAGGCGAGAAGACCGGAGCCAGTTTGGTTGTCCCGGCGCTCTTGGAAGTGACGCATCGGTGAGAGGAGCGTCGTGTGCCAGTCAGTGCTGGAAGAGGCGTCTAATAAAATGCTTTTAGGGCAAAGCTGTCACACAGCAAGACACGCACGCCTATGGATAATTCAGTGTACTTGGACATGACAGCGTATCCACTGTACAGAAGCCGGCGAGAAACAAAATCACACACCCAAAGGATTTTCTAAAAAGAGTGTTTTCCCTCTCGCTCGATCCGGTGATCCTGGACGTTCAGCTCGTGGCGGCGGGGGATGCTGCGAGGCGCCGGCGGCTCTGATAGTAGTCAGTGTGTATGCTGGGATGCCCTCAGTCTCCAGTACCGTGTGTATGCTGGGATGCGCTGGGTCTCCAGTAAACTGTCTTGCTCCTAAAGCTCCAACCCAGCCTTATTCCCAGCCTCCTGACGTCAGGCTGCGCCCGGACCAATCAGCGCCACTCCATGCCAGCAACCATCAAGCCGCCCCATCATAACCCAGCGAGGGCTCTGCCTGCTATTTATGCCACACACTCAAGACACCAATTGTCAAGAATTTCCCTGCAAACTGTCATATGTTAGTGAATGTGTTTGGAGGAAGCAGCCGCGGCGGCGGAGGGCGAGCAGCGCGGAGGGAGAGACGCCACTTCTCAGCTGCTGAGCAAATTGTCTTCTGGGCACGAGGGGGGCATGAAGGAGGAATCTGAGCAGGTAGATACAGGCGTCTTCAGGATAAAGGAGCCGGAGGCGCATATTGCATGGCGTGCTCCCCGTTTGCTCATGTTAAGTTACTTTGCGCCAGAAAATTACGCACAAGTTGGGCATGTTTGTCTTGTTGTTTGAGAATAACTGGAGGCTTTTTTTTTTATACCATCAACAAACCATCTGTCCTTTAAAATATAAATATGTACTGCCTGCTTTGCACTTGGACGCGTCATAGAACTACATGTTTGATTACACAGCAGAAAGCTGCAGAACGTGTCTGTCAACATCATGTTACCGTCCTCCTCTTCTCCCAGTGTCGTGCTACATCACAGAACGTCTTCTGCTCATTAACATCTTTTTTTCTTTGCGCAAAGCAGCACACCTAAGCACTTTTCTCTTTGGTGTGATGGAGAGGAAGCCTGGACGTGAAAGACAGAAAGGCTCTAAAGTTGACAGCTCGCACCGCTCAGCCCGTCAGGAGCTCGCGGCCCAGACACCTCGGACGATTCATTAGGGAAGTCCAATCCAATTCAAGTCCACGTTAAGTAAATAACACCATGAACCTAACAGCATTCTGGATTACCAGTCATTCACCATCAAAGAGATCAGTCAACTTGTGTGCCGATGAGTTACAGGCCGGCGCTCTTTCACTCTTTTTAGATTTTATTTTTATTTTTGCTCAATGAACAGAGATTGTCTACATGCTTGTTGAATAAATTCGATTATATCTAACCAAGATTAAAGGAGTTTGTAGTAATTGTTATTTGACACGTGTACCCAAACTGTTCCATTGTGGCTCGTGTCACAATAAATGTAATTACAGGAAGACAATGTTGTATTTGTCTCGCAAACAGAAGCAGAATGTCGAGTTTATTTGTGCGCTTTAACGTGGAATCAAGCTCAATAGCGGCGCACTTTGAGCAGAAAAAAGCGACCACGGAAAGCCATTTATTCTCTACCAATAGCCCGCCAGCATCCTCTTGCATATGGGCTGCTTCTCATGCAAAACGCCCGCCCGTCCCCGTCCAGCTGCCTCCCGGCGTCTGGGGAGCGCCCCTTCAACAGGACATGTGTTAGTGGCGTGAAGAAAGAGAGAGATAAGGCTTCAAAACACACAGACTCCATCTCTTTTTGTTGTTGTTGTTTTCTCTGTCCCACCTCTTCAGGCCGACATCCTCCTCTCCCTCTTTCCCAGTCTCCCTCTTCTTTTCTTCCTCACTCTTGTCCCTATTTGTGTCCTTAGGTTTGTGAACGGTGCGTCCAAGCGCGTGCTGCCGAGCATCTGGTTATGTTTCCATGAGATAGACGGGAGAGAGGTCATTGAGCGCCATGACAACTGGGCGGGCCATAGTATATAGTATATACAGGGGGCAATAAGCAATGGAAATATCGCGGACTACAGAACTCACTTTTCTTTCTTTTTTCTGCCCTAAAACCTGCGGGAGAATCTGTAAATAACCCCAGAAAGCCCGCGGTCTGCAGGCCTCACTCTCCCCACTGCCAAACAAACTTGTAAGTGCAGCATGTAAACAACAAAAGTTGTTGTTATTTCCATGTGAGGAAGATGCCTTGATAGTCTGTCAGTGGGGATAATCTCTGCCTGATTTAGAATAAGCCAGAGAGAGAAGGAAAAAAGGCAGCTCACAGAGGCAGATTAATCCACGAATAGAAGGAAATCAAAATATAGGCTTAAAAATATCTCAACTCCCCTCCAGGCAAAGACACTATTAAATGCAAAAAAATGGTTTTAACCTTACCACTGTAATCCCTCACTATAGCAATAGATTATATTCTCACTCATTTTCATTCTGATGCAGACAGCGGTTGTAAATTGGAATTTGTGGCCCAGTGTCTGAGCTCAAGTTGAAGAAAACAAAATGTAGTCTATTTCTTTTTGTCCTGCATGGAACTCAGAAGGGCTGCAGGTGATTGGACGGCAGGAGGCCTTCCGGCAGACTGTGGACACTGTGACTGTAAATGATAACAGGGTTTGAAAATGAAAATCTAAATACCCAAATGAATCTGAAATGTATCTTTTATCGTTGACCACTGAGAGGACTTTTATTTTATTCACATTTGTATATGATTTGCATTTTCTTCCTTCCTCCACAGTCTGGCTGTGGCCGCTACTGTACATGGCAGCAGAGATAAGAGGAGGGCTATTCTTGTATCAGGGCCACAGTGTTGTAAAGCAGCCCAGGAGATTTGGGGTTTATGAAGTGCAGACAAGTGAACTGGTACACTGCGAGATAATTAATCTGAGATAATGAATGAGGCTGCGAGGATGCATGCAATCATTAATTCTAATCATGACACGTTTATTTGTCTCCCCTCTCTCCTCCAGGCTCAGTTAAGAGACACAATGTCACCACAACAATGTGTGCGAGGCACGGCTGGAGGAAGGAGAGGTCTGTGGAATAAAGACTGCAGGTGATGAGCTGGGTTGGGGAGAGGTGTTTGAAATATGAGAGAGAGAGATACTAAAAGCCATCTCTTCTTCTGCGCGTAGTTTCCGGGCTGTGAGAGCCGGGCTGTGTGGCATTACAGCCGGGCCAGTGAGGCCGGGCCGGCTGCCGGGGGGACAAACCGTGACTCCGGTAATACAGAGAGAAATATCACCCCCGACTGGAGCTTTGATCAACTGAGTGCACCGGGGAGGAGGAGGAAGAGGAGGGCGGGGTACCGGTCCGCTGCTCCGCTCCGCTCTTTGCAGTCTCTCGACAGGATTTTGTTTTTTTCTCTTTTCACAAAGGAATTGCAAAAAAAAGGCGCCGATATTCATAATTCACAATATGACACATTGATAATTATAGCTCATGAATGCGTTTATTTTAAGAATAAACAGCTCAATTTCTTATATATATATTTTATTTCTTTATGTAGTCCTATAAAACGTCACACGTGGAATAGGGGAAATTATTCAAAGATGTCAAAATGTGCATCATTTGAAAGAGAAAACAATTTAAGGAAATTAAAATCTATGAACAAATAAGAAATTATTTTATTTTATTTGATATCGCTCATCTTTAAGAGGCTTTGGACAACAATGTGCCAAATTAATGCAATGTGACATCAATTACATTGAATTATAAAAAAAGGGAATTTTATTTCAACGAAAAAAATATACAACATATTTTATTAAAATCTTTTTTTTTTTTTTTGCCAATAACAAAAAGCAGCTCATAACTCGCGCATCCACAGAAAGCTGGTTTCACAATGCGTAAACTGTACTTTCCATTCAAATTGATCACATGTGTCACATCCTCTTTTGGCGGCGCAAAGTGCATGAAAAGCCCGCACATTTGACGCAACGACTGCTTTCGTGTAAGTTTGTAGGTGGAGGAGTGGGAGGGTGGGGTGCACCTTCCTGTCCTGTCCAGTCTGTCAATCATTGTTCACCGGATTATCACGCACTTCTAAGGCCGAAATCCGGCCCGCCCTTCTCCCTCCGTCCACCCACCCACCCATCCATGCTTCCGTCCATCCACCCCGCTGCGCGGTGCTGACTAGGGAGGCTGTGGCACCTAGACGCACGCAGAGTCCCACGATCGACTGACTGAGCTGTGCCCCCCCCCCCTCCGACCCCTCCCCTCCCCCTCCTCCAGCAGCCAAGCATATGCCGATATGAACTCATCGTGGATTATTGAGCCAACAACCAACTCTACGCAAACATTTTCCAGACTTTCCAACTCCGGTCCCGGCCTGTGCTGAGAGAAATCCAATGGGATTTATAGATCATCTCCCTACAGCTGTCTCTTCTCAGCCAGTCAACCCCCCACTCCCTCCACACACACACACACACACACACACACACACACACACACACACACACACACACACACACACACACACACACACACACACCACGCATACACACACACACACACTAGCCAGTATTCTTTGGCTTATGATCCGGTCTCCAGAACCACCCACATCTACAGCCGCCCCTCTCTCCACTGTCTGTATGTTTTCTCAAGGAGATCACATGATTCGGTGAATTTGGGGCTTTTGGGGTCCACAACAGTCCCCCTGCATGAGAGGTCACCCAGAAACAAGGCCACCACCTCCAGAGTCCCGCTCACTCCTCTAGGGGGCGAATTCAATCCGGGTAAAGAGAGGGCTCATGCAATGATACTATTACTATTACTATTATATTATGTCGTCCTTAAATCCACGTTTGAGCTGGTGTTATGTCAGAGTAAAGCTTGAGAAGGTCAGCGCGCATTCCACACGGGCCATATTTAGGTTTAATTATTGAAGAATTATCGGTGTGTGTGTGTGTGTGTGTATATGTGTGTTGTGTGTGTGTGTATATATATATATATTTATTTTTCAATTAGACAAGTCATACATTTATACAGCCTGTAGTCACTTTATATTTATATTTATATTGGTATATATATCAATACACAAAAAGTACTCTTGCAAAAAAAGTAAATAGATGTTTCGTGTTTTCTCCAAAATTGTATTATTTTATACAAAGTAAAAAGGTCCTCTGGTTAAAAATGCTTTGCAGCGCCTCGGTCAGGAGGTTCCCCTGTTCGATAAATAGAGCAAATCATAGTTCCATCATATCCAGCACATATCCGGACATAATCCTGCCTGACTGAGCCAGGTGGGTTGTTTGTCAACAAAAACCCTTCACAACTAAAAAGTGCCTTTTTCTTCTCTCCCATCCTAACCCGCTCCAGACAGAGTGAAATGAGCGCACATAAAGGCGCTGGGAAGCAGCCTCTAAAGCAGTTCCCCTAGTTCAGATTAATGGTTCTCCGCGCTTATTCTGCAGTCGGGGTGAAAGGGCTAGGATCACTAATGATTATAATATAATGTGTGGCGATAACCACTCCCTTTGAGATATTATCGCCCGATGGCCAATGCTCTGGGGACGGGCTGCATGGCTGCAGAGCGGCAGATAGCTGCCGCCGCCGCCGCCACCGCAGCGGATTTCTGCGCTGTGAAATAAAAAAAAAGCCCGCAAGCATGGAGAGAGAGGGAGAGCTGGCCGCCGCTGATACCTGCATTAAAATAGAGCAGGGCAGCCCATGAATGCTGCTTAACCATTTATCTGCTGGTTATTTATTTATTTATTAACGGCGAGACGATGAGGGGGTTTTATGGTTAAGTCATTGCGCATGTTTAGTCAGGAATATCTATCTAATTTCCACCTTAGAGTGGTAAACCCGATTGGTTTTAATAGTGAAGACCACCAAGTGATTTAATTACTAGACCCACTACCTGGAACATTTAGTGCCTTAACACGGCTTTTTACAGCACAGAAAGAGGCCTTGTGGAAAAGCGCACGAGCTCTTTTCATCTAAGGAGGGACTTGGTTTGAGGAGCAGGTGAATATAAAAGCTGAATTATAAAAATCGCATTTTAATTGTAATGTGAAACAAGAGGAACACACAATACGAAGCATAGTGGGATTCTTAAAATGTGATTTCATTTTCAGAATTCAGTTTCTTCACCATTTTTACCACATTCTGACCATGCAGCCCTTTTTGTGACGCGCTGATTGGCCTCCAGCGAGTTCGCTCTGGTGGATGAATTTATCCAAACAAAAATCATTCATTTGGCGGAAAAAAAGTCAAAGAATTGAAGCTAAAATGTAGCCTATTTCAAATCATTGTTGTTGTAGCAGTTACTGCTGCTTTACTATATTCTATACCTTCACATTAATTGGGTTTAAACGGGTGGAAGGGAGCTAGAACTGGAAATGAAACCCGCAGCCTATATTTCTAATCTCTAGATATCATTTGAATTAAAAGGCTCGCTGGTGGGTGCAGCTGGGCCTGCACAGTGAGAGGAGGCTACAGCAGAAAAGCCAGGGGGCAGCCCCTGTTCTTCCTCATCCACAGTACTATTGTAGAAGCACAAATGCCCATATAAACCTGGACATGTTTTCACGTCACCTAGAAAAGAACAGAAAAAAAAGAGCAAGAAGTGAACGTGCACAACTTGTCCAAAGCCGGTTAGGCTGGAAACCCCTGCTTAATGACCGATTCACTGATCAATAACAGACAACGCAGTCCTCAACAACATCTGTTAAAAAAAAAAAGCTGCCAGAGAAGGAAAGAGAGGATGGAGAGGAGGAGGAGAAGGAGGAGGAGGAGCAGGAGGAGGAGGAGGAGGAGGTGGAGGAGGAGGAAGAAGTGGAGTGAGTGATGTTGCTGTGCCGGACGCACCGCAGCCAATCCCGCACTATCCATCTTCATTGGAGCTTTGTGTGCGCAAAAAGCAAAGGCGCGCATAAGGTAAAGCCCGCATCAAAGCCGCGGCTTTATTTTTATATCCAATAGATCAGCAGGCAGACAAAGCTTTATTTTCGCCAGGAGAGAGATATTTTACCTCTGCCTTACGGTTTTATGTTGGAGAGGTGTCAGCCGGGGGAAATGGATGGCTAATGCATAGGCAAAGCGCTGCTCGCCTCGGCATGCACGTCAGAGGGGGGCTGCAGGGAAGAGCAGCGGGGATTTAGGGCCCCTGGGGGCCTAACACGGGGGACTGAACACTGGGGGGTGGGGGGGGCTCCACTCATACTGTAGCTCATAACACGTAAGCACATCTCAGTTAAACCAATGCATGAGTTTGCCAGTATTTGCTTCTTGCTAATAATCCAGGGCTGGTCCCCGTGTTTATGGGGGCAAAAGCACAGCCCCCCACCCCCCCTCCTGTCACCACTCCCCATTTTACTTTGTGCTATCATAGGTCAGACTGCAGGTAACATTTGTGGGAATAGGAATGGGATGTGCTGAACAATAACACAAGACAGGTGAACAGACACACAGACACACACACACACACACACACACACACACACACACACACACACACACACACACACACACACACACACACACACACACACACACACATACACACACACACACACACACACACACAAAGACACACAAAGACAATTCAATCCACTAACAGTTGTATGAATGTCGCATATTGTGCTGTGTTCATTACACATATTGACTAAATGTAATTATTCATTAGCTTTCAACCAACAGCTGAATCCGAATTATGTTGTCATCATCAGGTTCAGACAAAAAAATGTCTTGTAAAACAGTAGAACACACAAACACACAGAGAAAGACACACACATCGCTATTTGCTGGAAGTGACCTTTTGTTGACAATCCAGAGAAGAAGAAGGAGAAGAAGAAGAAGAAGAAGAAGAAGAAGAAGAAGAAGAAGAAGAAGAAGAAGAAGAAACATTTGTTTTCACACTCTTTTAACTGAACCTTGTCAAATTGAGAAAGAAAATACAGAAGAAAAAAAAACATAATTTGAACAAAAAATAATATTTTAGGGCAGCCAAAATGTCATTAAGTAACCACGTAGTTTGCTTAACTCTAAGGTCGGCTATAAATTTATCATAGACCCCCATTAGAAAAAATTATGACGTGACATTACGTTAATTTGTTTAGTTTCAATATACATTTTCCAAACCGGATTCTTCATTTAAAGGTTTTAAAATGTTCCTTTTATGCATGTGGAGGGTTCACAGTGTGCTAAACATGGGCGTGTTCAGTGGTCGAGGCATTAGTGGGGAGGCCTGGTGGCCCTTGATGGCCTCGAGGTCAGAGGCTTTTATGGGCCAACATTTACATTTCATTTAGTAATGCAAATAGTCAAAATTAAAGACGTTGAATAGCCTTACGAAATGTACACGTAGTGTCGTACAAACACATCTGTTGGGATCAGCCTTGAAATCTTCACATGAGCTGAATCTCCTTCAGACCCCTCTAACACATACAGAACTATTAGCTAGTTGTTAAAATCTTATGCACTGCTCACTGCCTGACATGAATGCAGATTCCTCACCACACGCTGCAAAGAGTTAACGAGATTTACAATGCCGCTCAAAACACAGAGCTTCCCTGTCATATTTCCCCCTCATGCTAAATAGAAATCTTAAGAAGTAATTGGAATTTACTGCATACCTGAATAACTGCATATAAATAAGCACACATTTCATCGGGGGGTTCACTGACACTGTTTGGGCGCATAAAAACTGCTGCATACATTATAATACACAGCAAATAATCTTATTTTGCTGGAGCCTTTGCTACATGCTTGGGATTCCGTCCAAATTACCGAGGATTCAAACAAGCGTTTTCAATTTATTAAACCTATATGGGCAACATTTCATTTTAATGGGACAATTTATTTCTGGGAAGGGATTATCAGGGGTTGGTTGAAACCACGGCAGTGTGTAAATCTGACACTGTTCATCTCATTTATAGGCAGGCAGCCTCCTTTTGCTCAGGCCTGTTTCAGCGGACGGAGGGAGGCAGGGAGATTCAGGTGCCTCGCAAAGGCCTCGACCCCGTTTCCTCGTCCTGTGGCGGAGAAGCAGAACTAGCTCATTGACTTTGGCCATGCCTCCCAGACAAATTCCTCAATTCTCAACACCTTTATGAGCCTGCATGCGCTTACTGAATTTGGTAGAGGAGGACACAAATCCTCCGGATGGGATTGGCAGTCATGCCCCCGGTCTCTCGGCCTGACACGCTCGGGATGTAAAGTGGTCGTCGACGGCGCGACCCCCCGGTCGAGAGGGCTCAGCGGATTTGGAGATAATGACATTGCCGCCTCTATTAAGATTCACATTAACCATTTCACCACACGACCCCATTTCCCTTTGTCCTAGCCCCCGTGTCAAAAGCCTCGCCGTCTTACCGTGCCTGCGGTAATATTCAAAGCTGGCCAAACAACCTGCATGTGCACAACCTCTATTCCTGGGAAGGACAAGAGAGCCTGTCTATATGCAAAGAATACAGAGGAAATATATCCCACTTGTTGAAAGAAAACCCCGTTAACATTCAAGGGACAAACTATTTGGTTGCAAATAGATCCCCTATGTCTGTATCTGACATTTTCCATATTGGAACACACGCTCACTCTTTTTCCTTGTCACTGACAGAAAGACTCCTACACCAAGTGACTTCTCTCTCTCTCTCTCTCCCTCTCTCTCGCTCTCTCTCTCTCTCTCTTTCAGTCAGAAACACACACCAACCCCTGCTGTCTCCCAGAGCTGTGACTGTGGGAGGGAGGCCAAATTGTTTGTCTCTCTGCGTATCGAGGCTCTGCAGCGGGGATGAGACCATGAGAACAACTGCTCCCTGTCTGGCTTCTGGCTGATGGCTCCATCAGGGTGGAGCAACAGGGAGTCTGACACTGGACCGGGTTGAATGTGTGTGTGGGTGAGTGTTGTGCGTTTGAGGAGAGGTGGGCTGATCCTTCCAGGAGTCAAGAGTGATGCTGTGTACAACCGAGGAGAGCGGCTTGAAAAGTGATTGTTGGAAAGCAAAGTGCAATATCGCTGAAGCGTTCGCACCAAAGATGGAAAGGCAAAAAAAAAAAAAAATATATAGAAAAAACTTCCACAGGTATAAACGATGGTGACAAACTAAACAAAGAACTCATGTACTACCTTTTGAAGAAAACTTGAGCATCCACTTAATATCATGAGGACTTGCTTACGTTTCTTTGTTAATCCTTCTGTACCTGACAATGAGCCAGTTTTGCATCCTGTCTCCTGTCGACAATGTTAAGCTTAATATTTCCCTGATCTCATATCTCATATGCATTTTGGAAGGCGTTGACAAAGGATGTCACGAGAACAAATGCTTTGGTACCAAGTCAATGCTAAAATACGTGACAGTACTCGTTTTGTGACAGTGGGTACGGTGAGGGCTTTAGACTAACGGAGTCCCGTCATCCCACAAGAGTACATTTTCCTGATAATGCTACTTTGTGTTTAATTGGGCAGGAGAAGAGCAGCAGAGATGGTCTTTGTCAATATTTAACGCTACGTCACATAAATGTGTTTACTTCCCACCATGAAAAAGGATCCTAATGGACTTTCCATTGACATTGTATTCGTCCCGAGCGACACACAAAATGGACAATTGGTGTCCATGAACACAAAACCAATATATTGCAGTTTGTGACTATTTCACGACCTGTCATGATACATCACATTTTGCGCTTCAAGTCGGTGTCCAAATTGAAACCAATAGTTGTTTTTTGTCTTTTTTTACCCTAATATTAACCAAGTGCTCTCCGGTGCCTAAACATAATTATAATAAAATGGCTCAGTCCAAGTTCAACAATAAACCCACACATTTAAAACTAATTTACAGATTGTTTCTTGTTTGTTTAATCCATGTAAAAAAAAAAGAAGAAAAAAGTATCTATGAAGCACTCAATGGTGACCATTGTCAGATAAGGTCAGTGAGCAAAGCTTTTGGTATTGGTCTCTGTACAGGCAAGATGGTACCAAACCTGGCAACCTCACTGTGATGAGGTGACTCCAGGAAGCTGTGAACTCCCTGTAAAACTATTTTAAACAGGTAGTCTGTTAAACACGTTTGACAGTTTATTTTAGAGCTGCTTCCAGTCTTTATGCTAAGCTAGGCTAAGTGCTGTACTAATAAATTATCCTCTCATCTCACTCTTATGAAGAAAGCAAACTAGAGTATCCTCTAACATTTAGAAAAAAAACAGTTTTGTACAGAAAATCATGTGAGATAGCATTGTTATGTCTCAGTACAGTTTTTGCAGATGTGTTCAGTAAGAACAGAGTCTACAGATAAACCTCAATATTAATGCTTTGTGCATTATGTTCCTAAAATTGTAAGCCAGGCAGCACCACCTTTTATACTAAATGTATTATGTTTTAATGCACATTGTTCTTAGGCGTTTAATCCGTCTCAAAACCAGCGCAGATAAAAAACAGGCGTGCGTGCATGTGTAATGAGCGCACACAACAATATTTCTGCTCCACATACACATATGTGGTCTAGCGAGCATGAACTTTGACCCTCCCTACATGTTCCCAACTGCTAGATAGGATAGAACAGACAGAGGCTGATGTTTCTGCTCCTCTGATTGGTCTTTAGACTCTGGCCTATCTCTGTCTCTGTTGTGATACGCACACCACTGCAAAATCTTTCAATCGTGAAAATTAAATGTTTTTGAACGACTTTTTATTTAGTCATTAACAATAATGCAATGAGAATGTATATATGTATGAATAGAATCCAAGTATCTGAATATACAAAATGCAGGCGAGTGAATCAGCTTCGCTGTTCTCTGAGAATGTAAGAGGTAAACCGTTGATATATATACATATTTCAATGTTTAGGACACCACGCACCTCAGAAAAGCAAAACTTTTCATATATATATGGATATGAAGTATATGGTTGACGAGACTGTGGGATCCTGGCTGCATGACGGGGCTTTCACACACACAAAAGCAATCAGCTCATGTGGTTCAGCCTGCCAGCAACCATTGTCCTGACTGACCTGCTGACCATGGGCTTTGTAGTCTTTTACTAAATGCCATGATGGTTTGTAGTCCTTGTTGCAGCCAATGGGAGGGAATGTATCCCCCTAACACTACTTTAATACCTCTCATGACATCACAATATGTTCAGGCACTGTCTTTGT
Source organism: Ophiodon elongatus (assembly GCA_016806645.1). Classification (NCBI taxonomy): domain Eukaryota; kingdom Metazoa; phylum Chordata; class Actinopteri; order Perciformes; family Hexagrammidae; genus Ophiodon; species Ophiodon elongatus. The sequence goes on along the minus strand of JACSYO010001581.1, from coordinate 708,122 downwards.
ATTTTGGGAGGGACGGAGGAAATAGATGAGGGAGTTTCACCTGTTCAAACCTTCATCTTGAATCAATATAATAAAGATAGAGTTGTATGCACCTTATTTAAAGCTTATGTGTTGCATTTTAGAATTGCGTCTAAAATTGTGTCTTTTGTGTCAAAGGGAGCTTTGCTTTCTGGGATCATGACGAGACTGGCAGCTCTCTGTGCCCCCTTACTGGGACTGTTGGGATATATTTAAACATTTTGGGAATTTTCGAACATAAGCAGAAATGAACCACATATGAGCTATTATATGAGCTATTAAGGTCCAGTGGTGTTACATTAGATTACAATGAATCAATGTATCATTGAGGTGAACAGGTGACACATGGAAATTTAAAGAGGCTACTTCCCCAAACAAAAGACACAAAAGAGGAGGACAGAGCAAATCATGTGTTGACTCAGCAGGGATAACATTCATATTTGAAAGCAATACAGAATGCCCGAGAGTCTTATTTCATTATATCCCATTAGATTTTATAATTTGAATTGTTGCCTGCCGTCTGTATTTAATTTTTTCTTTTATATGAATAAAGACATTTACAATAAATTGATGCACACAGATTTGTGCATACAAATTCATCAGAATTTAAGTGGTTGAGGACTTAATATGTATGTTTCCATTTTTAAATTGACCATAATCTCTTCGTCATGTGTTTGATTTATATAAATACATTTTAATATCCCTTTAACAGTCTTGCAAATGTAGTCATGCCAGGCAAATATTTACTATTTAACTATTTGCCAAAGATGCGTTTAATGAATTTGGGCCCCTGCCTCTGAAGCATCCTCTACACGTCCCTGGATCTCAGTCCTCTGCAATCCTTTGACCATACTGTACACAGGAGCACTTTCGGTGCATTGCGTGCAGTGCATTTATTGAAGAGTATTTAGTCATATTTTCATCCCTGCCCATGCATTTTCCTGAACTCTCTCCATTCCTATCATTTCCCGATTCCTCTCTTATGATAATATGGATGAGGTAGTTATGCCGCTGCATGGAGGACCCTCCTCCTCTCCTGGCTTGCTATGCCTGCAGATGAGTTGAAAGGGTGAGGAGGTCGCAACCTTCCTAGGGGATGTTTTACGATGACACGGCCGGGAAGGTCTGATTTGTCTCCACTGGAGCGTGCTGCTGGCGTCTTCACACCCGCCGAGAGAGAGAGAGAGAGAGAGAGAGAGAGAGAGAGAGAGCTGAGATAAACAGGAGAGAGAGAGAGAGAGAGAGAGAGAGAGAGAGAGAGAGAGAGAGAGAGAGAGAGAGAGAGAGAGAGAGAGAAAGAGAGAGAGAGAGAGAGAGCTAGAGTGTGTGTGTGTGTGTGTGTGTGCACAGAGTGCCGGTGATGGCTGGGGGCTGGGGGGTGTTTGTTGGAGGGTGGACATCGCAGGGTGGAGCAGGGTGGAGGAGGGTGGGCTGTAAATTAGCCGGCTTGGCAGACTGATGGTCAGCAGCAACAGCACCCACCTTGACCCCCGCTTAGGACGTCCAGCTGAGCCCCGAGGGACGAGGAGGAGGAGGAGGAGGAGGAGGAGGAGGAGGAGGAGGAGGAGGAGGAGGACTCCAAGCTATTGGCCCATATAGACTCACCTTTATCTTTATGTTGTAAACACACACACATTTCATTTTCATGTTATTCCTTTTGTGGTCACCGTCCACTCATTCGTAGCTCAAGTCGTAGCAACAGTAATTTAACAAACCTTTGGCTTTTTGACATAACAATGCTGCATGGTTAAAAGTTCATAATGATACTGAAATATGGTGTTGACATACAGTTTCCCCTTTACTGTTTCCAATATTACCACCATAAAGGCTGTTAGGGTCATCTCATTTAATACTTCCCGTAGTTATACCCAAATAACGCCACTTCCGTTGTTATTTGAACCCAAACCACGGCCTTTTCCTAACCAAATAGTTGTGTTGCCTCAACACTGAATGGACTTGCACAAGCGCACTGATTGTCTCATTTTGATGGACATTCAAAGGAAAAGGAAAAAATAACAAAATAACTTTTTGCACGACATCATACGAACCGTTGTATGACGATACATTGAGCTAAGTATTGCGTCGTGTGGGCCAGCCTGTATTAGGAACATTAGATCATTTTTTTCTGTAAATACTGAAAATTGGACACACAAATCTGTTTGTTGACAAACATGATCAAATAGTCGGAGATAAAAAGTGTGCAGCACCTTCCACAAAAACTCACCATATATAGTAAATTGGCCTATATTAAACAAATCAATCTCACGCTTGGCAGTTCATCGATCTGCTGTTTCTTGTGGCTTATTTGCAATCATGGAGCTCATTAATGGAGAAAATTATCACCCTGAGGTGCTTCAGTTGGGGAGGAGAGAGTTGAACAAGCTACAGGGACACATCACAAGGAGGAAGAGAAACTTCATTTGCATGGAGTTTGCTGGAATGCACCCCCTATGGTGGGAGAGTTAGCACCCTGCAACACACATCCCAAACACACTCTAATAAATCATGTATACCCTGGAAGACAAACATGGGAGCAGATCTAATCAGGACTTGGCAGAATCCTTTTATCTGGGCCCATCTCTTCCTGGTCACACACAGTACACAGTTCTACGCGCCTCCTATGACAACCAATGAAATGGTTGATAGCCAATGATGGATAGGAACTGGATGGGGGCTGGGTGGGGTTTTAAGCACAATGCTGATATTCATCTTTAAATCTGACCATTTACAGACCAAAGAATTTGCCATGGTTTTACTGTCATTGGAATAATGTGACTTTTTGTGATGACCACAAACCAAAAGTTAGGGGGATGAATATGTTTTTACAAAACCAAATCGACCAAAGTTTGTAAAAAGAATCCAGTGAAAATTGCGTGCTGTGTCTCAACTGTTATGTTTCAAACATAGTGGCTAACTTTAGGTTTCATACTGTGTCTACAGTCAGGAAAGAGCCAAGCATCCATCAACTCTGGTGATATTCTTTATTTATATTGAACAAATGCCATATTCAAACCCAAACCAGCAATGGATGTATCTACTGCCAAACATAGTGTGTATCAAAGGCTGCTATGGATTCTTCCTCTGTGCCATAGAGCTCCACTGTT